>JAPEVW010000086.1:415000-667500 GCA_027921565.1 Artemia sinica | reverse complement strand
CTTTTCTAGATGTTGAATTAATAGCTGTCGTGTGTGTCTCAGCGTTTTTACCAATCGGTAGTCCAAGATAAATGATGTGATCTGCTGGCTTAATACTTGTCTGTCCAAGGTCTATGGTAGGCGGGACTTGGTTTTCGGGCCAATTAAACAGTAATACCTCTGATTTTGCAGCGTTAAATTCTAGGCCTATCGCTTTTGAAAAATAGCAGCATATTGCTTTTGAAAAATAGCAAAATTGCATTCAATGCCACCAATATTCCGCTCATATTTAAAAATATCGTCAGCATAACAAAGAAGAGAAAGGTCAATACCATCCAGAACACACGTTATTTGGTAATTTTCCTGTGCTGGAAGAAAACTGTTATTAAAAGCCGGGGCAGAAGTAGGAGCACCTTGCCCGGCGCCTTTTCGTACTGGGACGGTTGGGTAAATTTCACTTATATATTCTTCTCGGGCGAAACAACTTTTATTTGTGCCTGGAGGTTTTCATACATGTCCTTTAATGGCATTATGACATCTCGTTGGACGCCTCTCTTCCCATTTCTAGAATAATTTGGTCGTGGATAAGGGAATCAAACGCACGCTTGACATCATGAATACCAATCGCGACCGACTCGCCTGAGCTTTCAGCGTCAATAAGGACAGAAGCCACGACGCTTAGCGGCATGGCCACAACCAAGACCAGGTTGAATATAAAGCCAAATTGGGAGGGTGGTGCGTAACATTTCTCATTTATTTCTTTAATTATAAGTAGCTCAAAAATTTTGCAAAAAGTTGTTGATATAGTAATGGGTCGAAAAGACGTACATTCTTCCAGGGGTTTCCCCTTTTTTGGCACAGGGGTAAGGGACCCTATGCAAAAATTACTGGGAACCCACACTTGCACAAAAATCATCTGAAAAAGCAGGGCAAGGTGCTGAATGAGCATTGAAGATGGGTTTTTTTTAAATGAAGAGCAGAAATTCCATCAGCACCACGTGACTTTTTCTTTTTAATGCGACGGAGCACTTTCTGAAACTCGGATACCGACACAGTAACGTCAGAACGGTCGGTGCTTGATAGGAAATTATGCAGCTCTGCCTTGTATTTTGCGCTAAGAGTCGGACAGGGGATTTAAACTCTTGTTCGTAATAAGTTCTCCAATATTCAAGGGAAATTGAAGATGCAGCAAAATTCGGCTTTCTTTCGGAAAGAGTCTTCCATATAAGGTCAGGATTTCGTAGAGCATCTTCAGAAGACTTAGCAATTACATTAGACCGGTGGAGAGCCAATTCTTTTCCAAACTTTCTTTTTGTAAGGAGTCTAACGCATTTACAACCCCGATTCTCGGCCGTCCACACTCCTTCCAAACAGAAAGCCAAAATTTTGCCTGGTTGCATGCATTAACTAGGCCAGCTTTTTTGCGACCAACCTGAAACTTGCGTACCGGTCTTAATTTTCTTTATGGGAACAGCAGCTTCCTCAGCTGAAAGAAGAGCGTGTGTAATTTGGGCCGCATATATATCAAGTTCAAGTCGGGCCTCTTTCGGTTCAATTCGTCGTGACTGGATCAGAAGGTTAAATGGGATTTTAATTTTAGCTAAAATTTCATCCGAAACTTGCGTGTAAACCGACGTATTAACATTATTCCAATCCCGTATTTGTGTCCATTTTTTTGTAGTTTTTGCTGCGTTATTTTTGTGTGGATGCTCAGATTGTGTAGCGGGAGGTGTGATTTGCAGTTCTATTGAAAATGGGGTCAGAAGTAAAAGTAGTGCCAGACACCCGTACTGAAGTAGGGAGTAGGTCTTTAGAGCAAATAACATGGTCTAAATTAGAAGAACTTCCTGTGTTGTGTATGTATGTAAAATTTTTGTTTTTTTTTTCTAAAATGGTAAATGTATCATCTAGGAGACCATGTACCATACTTTCACGATCACCAGTAAAAAGCGCGTTAGTTTCAGTAAATTCAGCACTCATAGGACAGTTTTAAAATCACCTAATATTACACAAGGCAATCTTTCTAATCGGATTTTGCTAAGCATAAGACATTCAGCTAATTTACGTAAACTTTGCGCAAATTCGGAATGAGATGCGTCATCACGATAGTCGGTTGGCATGTATACGTTCACAACAACAAAATTACACACTTGAACCGCTAGAATGTTTTGCGTTGAAAAAAACAACTTTGATTCAACACCATTACTAATATACGTCACGAGTCCCCGGAGGGCCTTCCTTGGTCCTTTTTTCTGACAGCAGGAACAACATACATGTTATTAGCACGGAAAATGTCCAGTTGACCTACAGAAATAGGAAGAGCAAAGTGCTCTTGGATACACACAATTTGATCGCTTTTTAGCATTTCACAAACTATTGGGTGCCTTTCTGCGAAATTCCCATTCATATTCCAAGATAAAATGTTCATTGAGTAGCACGGGCAGGCCTATTAGCTTTTGAGTCTGCGTTTGCAGGTTTATTTGCCGAGCAAACGGACGCTGTAGCAAGAATGTCCACTAGTGTTGCAGCTTATGCAAAAAAGCGGTTGTTTACAGGGATTGAGACGATCAGATGTATGTTCTACGGATCCACATCTGGAACATTGGGCTGATTGGTGCACTCGGATGCTAAATGACCGACTGTATGACACGAGTAGCATCGTCTTGGAGTGAACACGAATACTTCGGGCGGTAGTTTCTCGTAGTGCACTTTAATGGAGTTGCGCGGACGAAGATTTTGAGCTCGTGTCGCGACTCAAAATAAACTTTGAACGCATGAGATAACATTGCATAACTTTTGTAGCACGGGGGATAAGTTCGTGCAATGACTGCTCATTCAGGTCTTCAGGGACGCGCTTGAGTACACCAATATAGCTCGGTGAGCGTACGGACGCAGTAACACCATATTTATCACTTTTCAGTGTTGAGGCAATTGTATCAGCAGTTTTCTTAGATTTCACCACTAGTTTTCCAGGCACCCTTCAGTTTACGAAGCTCACTTATTTCCTCGCTGTTCGGACAGACCTTGTAAATAAATTCCTTTCGCGCACTAAGTGTATTTAAGCTGTCAGGTAAGTTTTTGAGGACAAAAGCGTAACTGGGCCGGAGGGGGGGCTCCTCCGCGGGTTCGCTTGGGTTCCAGGTCAGTGGCCGATTTTGTGCCATTTCGTATAGTCCATCGACCTTACGCTTGATTTCGTTGAGCCGACAGATAGCTGTCGCTGAGGTGGATTCCCCGACAGTAGGAACAGAGCATGGCGTTAGGATCACAAAGGTAGGAATCAGCTTTTTTATCGCGAGTTGCAGCTTGGTTAAACCATCTGCACATATCTATTACGTTCTCATCCTCCTTCTTACTATGCTTAATCAGCCGGGTCTCGATTTTTAGCTCCTTATGCAGTACAGCTTTAGCTTCAATAATTTGCTCAAGAGTGAAAAAAACTCAGGGCAGTTGCCGTGATCACCTCTATTTTCAGTCCATCATTCATGACACGTGTTAAAAAGTTCAGTACCGGATTGATAATAAGCTTTTCATCTTTATCGCTTTTCTCCGACATTGCAATCGGATGCCAAAGAATAGTCCAAAAATCAGTCCGTGGGCGTGCCAATAAGCGAAGGAAGCGTAGTTTCTTGCTACCTGATCCCCGCAGTTTAAGGGAGTCACACTCCCGGCAGGTACAACGGCCCTTGCGACAAGAAACTCCCCTCTTCTGCTCGCTTATTGGTAAAAATTTAATTATAGATGATACTATAGATGACGCGCCAATTTACTCAAGAAAAAAGATGGCGCTGGTAAGAAGGCCTAAAGAAAAAGCCCTATTCCAATTGTTCAAGTTTTTACAAACACTACTTAGCAGATAATCTATCATTAGAGGGTAAACAACAATAGGAAGTAAACTTCAAAATAATTTAGACACTTTTTCATAAGACATATATATATATATATATATATATATATATATATATATATATATATATATATATATACTATATATATATATATATATATATATATATATATATATATATATATATATAGCTATATATATATATGCTTATGTAACTCGCTGTCAAGTTTGGAGAAATTGCTTGCTCAATATTTCATTGGTCCTTCAAGTGCCTTAAAGAATCATCATTGGCAAGTCTGTTTAGAGTTCATTAAGTCTCAAGAGTGTCCTTGGGGTAAATTATTGTGCAACTAACGTTCAAGATTAGACTAATCGTTTACGTAAGAGTTTTTTGCTACTTTAAGTGCTTTAGGGATTGTTCTTGGTCAGTTAAGGGGGTTCTCACTCTTTGAAAAGGTGCTATTTTTCGATTCATTAACTTTAAACTAACTATTGTGCTGCTGATTACAAAGAAACTAACACAGAAAAAATTCTTTTCATGTTTAACTACAACAACACAAAAAATCACTGTTTGCATCCTCATATCATTTTCATTTTTTATTCCAAAAATATAAAAAATAGTTAAATAAAATTCAAATTGAGAGGATGTTCTAGAGAGTATTTGTTAAAGGGAAAGTTTAAACATTGATCAAAAAAATTTATTGTAACTTGAATTTTTATTCATAAATAACGAAGAGATTTTAAACAATTAAATAAATAAAAACCAAAATTAGTTAATCGCGTTAAAACAAGTCGCGATAACAAAAATCCATTTCATGAAAGAATTCTTTTTCTCTGTCTTTCAAATGAATAATCATATTTTCTAAAGCGTTAATCAAACTGGTTTTCTCTCTGAATTCTTGTTCAAGACGTTTGAACCTGTTTCTAATGTGCTGGTTTTGATTTGGAGATATGCTACAAAAGACTTGAGGCAGGAAATTTCTTCTTCGTCTTTTACAGCAGATTCTTCTTTCTCTTTTAAAAAATTTGATTGTATTCCATATTCAACTTAGCAATTTTCTCTTTTAAAGAATTTTTTGAGTTTAAAAGGCAAGATGTATATATAAGGCTTGTGCTAAGTGAGATTTCCAATAAATTTTTCTTGAATCAAGTCTTTCATTTTCACTTACAAATGTACTGTTTTGAATTTTTAACTATCTTAGTTTTTTAACTTTTTTCAGTAGTAGAATTTTCAGATAGAGCAGCTGCAAGTTGGGTTTCAAATTTGATTTAAGAAATTTGAGTTTCTTCCGGGGTTTTTTTCTTTTGGTGATCTCTTGAATTTGTTGAAAGTAATCAAGTTCCTCTTTTAATTGAATTACTTTACTACATTTGAGTTGAAAGTTCGTTTTAAGATTTTCTCTAGCTGCTTTTAGGTCTTCCAGCAGGTTATATTTGTCTATTAAATTTATTTTCTTTGAAGAAGTTTGACTCTGAAAAAGTAGAAGAGAGTTAGAAATATTGAAAAGAAACTTCAGATTGGTTATAGACACAAGCTATTTTTTTCCAACAGACTAAAAACATAGGTAGGGGAATCATATTTCATGGATCTTTTTCAGATTATTATCTGCTAAAACTGCTCACGCTTGTAGTGCCAAATTAGGCTAAAATCAGTATATCACTAGGGATCCGAAGGTAATATTTTACAGAACAAAGAAAACATCTAATTGCTACAAGCTATTAAACACATTGAATATGCTAAAGGTTTGGTTCTATTTAAATGGATAAAATTGAAAAGTAAAATTCCTTTTTTTTCATAATAAATAGAATCTGAATAGTGTAATTTTTTATTTTCATTTCAATACCTGGAAAAGAACAACTGGAAAAGAGATAGTTTGTAATGTAGTTCGCCAATGACGTGGTAGGCTTTACATTTTTACAATTACGGAAGGAGACATTACCTAAATTATTGTTTTATAGTACAACTAAATTTGTCGTGAATGGTTTTGGGAAGAAAATAAGATTAAACTAAACATTTGGTATATACTGATATGAGCTGCTGAAAAGCACATCATTTCAAAATTTAATTTTACTGTAATTTCAATTTTTATTTTCGATGTTCTAATAAGTATGTAAGAAAAATATTTGTAATGTAATTAATTATCAGTAAACGGGTCTTGTGGAATCTAGTGGGCTTCCACTACTTTTCCTTATTTATTTTACATTTTTGCCGGTACATGGCTCCATGTTATTTAAATGATATTAAAAAAAAAAACTTTTATTCGTTTTAAGATTTTTTTTATTCATTTATGTATGCTTTTCCTCCGTTCATATCTATTCAAAGCCTCACTCTTTACCACTCTGTCAGAAAGTTTCCGTTTCTCTCCAATATTTCCTTATGACATCCTCCCATCCCAATCGGGGACGATCTGTTTTCGTTTGACTCTAGACAGTTGGACGACAAGGACAATCTTTGGTAATCTGACATTCTTCGTCTGCAGCACGTATCCCAGCCATCTCAACTTTTCTGTCATTATGGTCCTAGAAAATGGAATTGAATCCTATTTTTGTAAAACCTTCTATTGGTAGTGTTCTCGACTCGCAATCACTAAATGGGAACAATAAGCACCTGGTAGTGAAATAATTTGGATTTTTTTATAATAAATATAACATGGGAGTGCTTAACAAGTAAAATTCTTTTTCTTGCCAATATATTTCCTAAATCAAAACTTTAAGTATTGAATGATTTTTTTTTCAACGCTTGATTCGTCTTTGCAATTATTTAAATAAGCATATGTTCTTTTTTTTTAAACTTAAATAATGAATTTTTTTCAATCTTGATTCATATTTAATCAAAGCTTTGTTCGTTTTAAGATTCATTCATGTACGCTTCTCCTCCGTCCCATCTATTTAAAGCCTCACCATTTACCCTCTCCCATAAAGTTCCCTTTCTTTTAAATATTTCCTTATGAATCTTCCCATTCCATCTGGGGACAACCTGTTTTTCGTTTCTTTTTTCCCGGTATTTCTCAACAATTTGTTTTTGCAGAATTGCTCAAAATACATTTTGGATGTCTGGTAATACATTATTTATGCATAAATAGGGTATATCCAGTTACTTAAAAAAAAACCTTCAGTGCCGTAGACGGTACTTCCGTATTATCCATTACGCACTCGAGAAGTTTGCTAAATTTAAGATCTAACAAAGCCAGTTTCATAGTCACAAAGACAAATGACGGGTGACAGAATGCATTGGTAACCTGACATTCTTCATCTGAAGAACATACCCTAGCCATCTCAGCCTTTCTCTCATTATGGTCTTAGAAAGTGGAATTGAATCCTATTTTTGTAAAACCTTCTATTTGGATATCTAAATAAATAAGATTGAGAAAATAAAATTCTTTTTTATAATAAATAAAATTTAAATAGTGAATTTTTTTTCAATCTTGATTCACATATTTAATCAAAGCTTTGTTCGTTTTAAGATTCATTCATGTAAGCTTCTTCTCTCCATCCTAATCTATTTAAGCCTCACCCTTTACCCCCTCAGTTGGTTCCCACAAAGTTCCCTTTCTATTAAATATTTCCTTATGAATCTTCCTATTCCATCTGGGGACAACCTGTTTTTCGTTTTTGTTTCCCGTTATTTCTCAACAATTTGTTTGCAGAATTGCTCAAAAAACATTTTGTATGTCTGGTAATACATTATTTGTCCATAAAATAAGGTATATCCAGTTACTTAAAAAACCTTTAGTGCCGTAGACGGTACTTCCGTATTATCCAGTACACATTTGAGAAGTTTGCTAAATTTAAGATCTAAGAAAGCCAGTTTCGTAGTCACAAGACAAATGACGGGTGACAGAATACATTCTTCGTCTGAACAAAAAAGAGAGAGAGAGGATAAAGAAATCTTAAAGAAAATATTTGCATAAGTAAAGAAACAGCCTCCTATGGGCCTCGTGGACCCTCACTACTTTTCCTTATTTATTTTAGATTTTTGTGGGCCTGAGGCTGAGTTATTATAGCAGAGTAGGACACAAAGCTAAAAAAATATTTTTCTTGTCTCTTCGAAATAAAGGAGTCCATTTAAAATCTACATGGTTATAATTTAGAGTTTGGCTCCATGTTATTTAAATGAAGTTAAATAAAAGTCCCCCTCCCCCCTACTATAGTGTTTTGCACAGACTCAGGTACGTGTAATAGTCTTTAGGGACTAGTAGTTTCCAATAGTAAGTCCCCCCCCTCTCTATGGGTCTTGTGGAATCTAGTGAGTCTCAACTACTTTTCCTCATTTATTTTACATTTTTGGGGGCGCCTGGTTCTAATTTAGAGTTTGGTTCCATGTTATTTAAATGAAATTAAAAAAGAGAAAGCTTGAAGGTATTTTAGATCGGAAAAATCTTCTGAATCCCCTTCCCTCCCCTAGTACAAAATTCACTCACTTTTTCTTCTCTGTTAATAATATGTGACTAATTTTCTATGTCTTCAAAATGAACAAACAGGGCTCTTCAGAAAGAAAAATCATTGACGTGGTATAAATTTGATCTCAAATAACGAGAACTAGTATTTTCATACTACTTCAAAAAAGCTCATTGATATGCCTTAAGTTTTAACTCAAATGACTATAATTCTATTTCTATATTAAACTCAATAAAATAAAATAACTACTTTTCTTAAAAAAAAATACATGGCTATTTCTTTTCAATCCTTCCCTCCCCTCGTCTTAAAAAATATCATTTCTTTTCGATAGTGTAAAAATACGCCATCTTGTATTGGTCTCATGTGAAAGTAATCTTTGAACGCCCATAGTTTCGAAATGTATTGCATTAGTTTTGATGTTGCAAGGCGCTAAATTTCTCGAGATACGGCGTTTAGTATTATTATAATGTTAATGTGTTAAAATGGAATTTTATTGAAGAAATGTTGCTTAAAAGTGAAAACATGAAATGGGATTTGATGTTCAGTCTAATATATACTTGGAACAATTTATTACGAAAATGGTAAGAAGTACATATATATATATATTTGTTTGTAAATTATTTAGCCCCACTATATATTTACTTGATAATTCAATAGCTATGAAATTTATAAATATGTATTTTAATATGACTATCTCTCTTCTACTTATATTCACTAAGAATACTAAAAAAAAAATTACTCTCTCCATAGAATCACTATAGTCCAAATTTCTTTTCTCAGACATAATTTATTCACTTGACTATTCTGCACCAGTCGAGTATTGTTAAACTAATGATAATATTATCATTGATTTCTCAACTTATATGTACGTTTCAGAAGGTCATGGGTTCCCCCCAAAGTCCCGATTTCATATCAAGAAAAAATTAACCAATCACAATACCTATTGCCCAAGTGAATTGGATTTTCCCAAAACCAGGAAACAAGTTAAGTAATAGGGTTTTCCCCATGTTGCATAGTACTTCAGTGGTGATCCCATATTGAAGGTATATTTTTCCCCAAGGTCTTCCCCTGTTGAGAAACAAATTAGGTTTTCCCCAAAATTTTTTCACAAACATGTTATGTAACTAGGGTTTTTCCCAAGGTCTTTGTTGAAAAAATATTTCTGGGTTTTCCCCTGTGACCTTGACCTCAGGGCTCAAGGACTTCGGACTCCTAGCAAACGGGTATAGCAGCAGCACGTATTTTCCAACCCCATACACTACTGAAGTAACGCCTTATTGGCTGTAAAGTGTTTAAAATGCCTTGTTTCCCTGGTAGGCAGGAAACGAACCGTTGTTTTTGTTGTTGGTGATCTATTTTGGTTTGGTCTTGGGGGTTGTTTTCTTGAAAAAAATGTTGGGAATGCTTCTCTTGATTATCGTGGGTTTGTTCCTCCACAAAATTTATTGACAGTTTTTCTTGTGCTGTAACACAATGTTGTCAATTTCAACCGCACTTTGTATTTCTTTGAACAGCTTGTTCTATTGTTTCGATATTTTTGCTATTAGCAATCGGTATAGTTTTGGGTTGAGCCCTTGCTTCAGGCATCAAGTAAATCGAACGCTTCGGTGTACTTTTCTTGACATTTCTTCTTTGACGTCTTCTTTCTTATTTCTGTACTTCTCCAGATGATCACAAAGAATTCCGTTTTGTCTTATTAGATCATTATAATTTCATTGTTCTTTAAGTCCTAGAAGACCAATGGCTGCTTCTCTAGCATTCGTTTCTTTAGTCTCTGGGTGGGGAATTTAAATCTGACTACTTATCTGACTACTTATGGTCGCGATTAATCTTATTCTCTTAACATTTCCTCTAGACTTCTCTGTTTAAGAAGCGTTCACCGAACGCCATAGCCACATTGTCTAAGGAAGTCAATTACCAGGCTGTCTTTAAAAGTTATATTTTAAGTCAAAATCAGATTTCTAATGGGATTGATTGGAGACATGGGAATATTCTGAGATATAATAGAAATTATAAATAGGTGAACACAATAAAAAAAACACAAGAGATTTATGAATGCTCACTTAAGTAATACAGGATTATACGTTTCGATGCAGACAGGTTACGATACTTTAACATACAAGGGTCTGTAAATTGGTACTGAAAGGACTGACGCGCAACCAGTGTTTTAACAGAAATATAAATGTCACTTGAGTCTAAAACGTCTTCAAGAATGGACTCTTTCCGAGCTGCTCATAATACCTGACTAACTCCAAAAGCTGGTACTTTCAAGACTTAACTCCCAAAACATTAATTCTACGAAGGTATATTCTTCTGATTTTTCTCTTGGATTTTTTGCAAAGAATTTTTATAGGTCTTTAGCCTTTTTCAAAAGCTTGTCCTACGCCTTGAATAGATTACTCTCATTTACGCGCCTTGCGCTTAAATCGTTAACCTCAGACTTTTTACATTTTATTTATACTGAAACGGGGTACCCAAATTTGTGTTGCCTAACAAAATATAATTCTATTATATTTTCTTGAGGATTTTTTTCCTTGATTCATGACGGCCTATTATTTTTTCAATGGAACATTGTTTTCTTTAATAGCTAACTTTTATTTGCACTAGAAAAACATTTTTTCGTTAATAGTAACATAAGTCTTCAATAAGTTTGAAAGAAACACTGTAACATTAGATCCAATATTTGTTGTTTTCGTTAATAGCGACATAATTTGTCTTATCCCAAAGCTATAAGACAGTCCTTATATTATTATCATTTTAGCCATTTTCAGAGAAATTTATTACGTAGTAAACCCGGTCTAGGCAGTCGCTGTAAAAAGTGAAACACAATGCACATTTCATGACTATTTTAATTAGGCGTGATAGGCCGTGATTTTGATTGAGGTTTATTTAAAAATGAAGGCGACATTTTATTAACTATTAGTCTGAAAGGACGGTTTATAATCTTTTATTTTTAATTTTGCTACATTCACAGTGAAAAAAGGGTATTTCCCCAGAAACAAAGACCAAAAAATAAAAAAGTCTAAAAATGCTAATCTTCTCGTATTCTTCCTAAATGATCTTTTCTAGAGCTACCACTGGGTAAATACTGAGGAATAATGGTTTATCACTAAGTCTATTGGCCGGGATAGATGTTTTTAACTTAAATTTGTGTTTTCAATTTTTTAGTAATACTTAATTCTCTTGATTTTCCCTCTTCTCTTATTTTGAAACAGGTATTAAACCTATGTTCATTCTATTGCAGAAAAATAAAATGTCAAAATACAATTTTGCTGACTGCACTCATAAACATAGTAAATTTCTTGGCGAATCCATGGTTCCTAAATTTTCAAAACATTTGAGATTGTTAAGTCACAATCAGAAAAAATATCATAGAAGTAACAGTCATAAAAGTTACTAACAAAATGGCACTGCCGTTATAACCCTAGTGTAATGATATCAAACAGCATGTGGTAACAAAGTGTTCATTCATTCATTCACTTATTCATTGCAACTCCAATTCATTCATTGTGTTGTAATACAATATGCCGTTATGTCCTTTGACATCTGTCGCCGAAATTCTATTCTGGAATTTTGTTTATTCCTTTATGCAGTTTGGATTTCTGAGGTTGAAACCAGCAATTCCATATAATAATACCGCAATTGCATTTACAGTGAAAAATGATATATCCCAGAAAGAAAGACCACGAAACAAAAATACCAAAATGCTCTTCATCTTGTATTCTTCCTACGTGATCTTTTCTAGAGTGACCATGGGTAAATACTGACGAAAATGGTTTATCGCAGCAGCTATTGGTTGGGTTAGATCGATTTTGCTGCAATTTTTGTGTTCGACATTTTAGTAATACTTTATTCTGGGCATTATTTTTCATCTCTTATTCTTAAGTAGGCATTTAACCTTCTTTCATTCTGTCGCTGATAATAAAATGGCAAAACAGTTCCTGGCGTCTCTTTGACAGCACAAGAGCTCTATAGTTCCACTGGCCTTGAATCTTCTTAATTTTTGCGGAATTTTCTTTTTAACTATTGGCTGTGGTATATATAATTTGCTGCAATTTTTGTTTTTGATTTTTTGGTATAATACTTGATTCTGAGCATCGTCTCCCATCTTTTATTCTTAAGCAGGCATTTAACTTACCTTTATTCCTTCGTTGATAACAAAATTGTTACGTTGATAATAAGAAGTTTGTGCTTCAAAAAGGCAACCTATTTAAATGAATACTAGTTACCACTAACAATAAAATAAATAAAATAATGTATGATAAAAATATATTGATATATTTTTTAAGGTTCTTAAAGTATCATAGGAGATTGCGTTTAATAAGGAAAAAACAACACTTCTTGGATTTTTTGGGTATGTTGGACCATCATTTTGAAATAGGATTTTTTATTTACATGTATTATAACATTATAACAGCTTTTAATTATTTACTTTGGCTTAATTAAGTTTGACCACTATTTATATTATTAGCAATAAACATTATTAGCTTGACCACTTTTTTTACTTTTGCCAGCCCTGAAACAGTTAAACAAAGAATTCATGAATTATAAAAACTGTTTTCAAAGATGGACCGACTTAATACCCTACTCATCTCAGTTATTTTTAGTGTGGACAATATTCCAACTTTTCTTACTTGGGTGTATACTGGAACAATCAAAATTGGCAGACAGGAATTTTAATTAATTATTGAATGCCTTTTTATTAGTATTGCGTGGTAATAGAGTATATGTAGAGCCGAAAAATAAGATTAGATGTGAAAAATGAATGTATACTAATGTAAAAAGCAGGTTTTAAGTGGCATTTGAAGAAAAGGAACTTAATTGGAATTTTTAAAAGAAAACCTGTTGAATAATATTGCTTGGGTCCTTATTAGTATAATGTAAGCAGAAAAAGTAATGTTAGACAAGAAAAGAAGTGCACTCGAATGTAAAAAGCAGACTTGGGAGGAAAATAAAAGAAAACAACTTGTTACGAATTAATAAAAGAAAGCATTCGGATAATTTTGCTGGGCCGAAAAAGTGATACAACCCCATATAAAAAATCTGCAATGCACCATTATGACTTGTTATTGAGGCTGACCATTTGAGGGACTGTTAAAGATCCCCCCTCTTGCTTCTAGTCAAATGGAGTTCTATTGATCTTATGACTTTTTATTATCGTCATATAAAAAGCATCATTACTTTGCCGATATCATAATCTATGATACCAGATAAAAAATGTAGGTGTTGATTCTCCTTATACATTTATAAATAGAAGACTATTCTCTATTCACCTTCCAGAACTTTGTTTTCATAGTTGATGGATAAGATCGTGTCATGAGGGGTATTTACAATTTTAGATTCATATCCAGGCTAAGGGTAGACCAACATTGTCATTGTCAAACGGGATATAGCCATTGTTAAAAAATACCAATACGTAGGGATTGCGTTAAATTATGAATTAAATTAATACAAGCCAACAGTAGAAGAATACGAGGTAAAAATAGCAATAAAATATTATAGAATATGGCCCAACTTTAAGGCAAATGTAAAATACTGGGCTAAAGATATAAATATATTTTTTTATTTTGATCTGAGGTTAGAAGTGAAAAAAAAGTGTATGCAAATATATGGAGGGACTGAAGTTTTCTTGTGGAATAGGAAAAAGACATGTGAAAATATAACGGTAAAGACGCATACTAAGAATTATATCGCCACAACAACACTATGGTCAGGAAGGTCAAGTAAACCACAAAGGATCTCCGGTCGTAGTTTTTTTTTGGCAGATACTGCGGCACTTGTTGTGTTGCACTCAGCAAAGTACATAATACCTTTGTCCTGAAAACGGAAGAAAAACAAGTAATTCAGGGGAGAAAATACAACTAATTTTGTATCATTTTCAATTAAATGTATGATCTGACTATCATAAATAATATAAAATAACAAATCTAATTCCTTGGTTGTTTCTTTTTTAGTTATGCATAAAAGTTGATTATAATATGATTTGGTCTTTTTTTGCTAAAATATGAACGTTATCCTTAATACACATGCCATAACCAACTTAAAAGTAATCCATAAACAAATAATAAAGTAAGGTATTTTACTTTACAATTTTAGATTCATATCCAGGCTAAGGGGGTAGACCAACACTCTCATTGTCATGCGGGATATAGCCATTGTTAAAAAATACCAATACGTAGGATTGCGCTAAAATATGAATTAATTTAATACAAGCCAACAGTAGAAGAATACGAGGTAAAATAGCAATAGAAATATTCTAGAATATGGCCCAACTTTAAGGCAAATGTAAAATACTGGGCTAAAGATATAAATATATTTTTTTTTTATTTTGATCTGAGGTTAGAAGTGAAAAAGGAGTGTATGCAAATATATGGAGGGACTGAAGTTTTCGCGTGGAATAGGAAGAAGACATAAAAGACATATGAAAATATAATGGTAAAAACACACACTAAGAATTATATCGCACAACAACACTCTGGTCAGGAAAGTCAAGTAACCCACAAAGGATCCCCGGTCGTAGTTTTTTTTGGCAGATACTGCGGCACTTGTTGTATTGTACTCAGCAATGTACATAATACCTTTGTCCTGAAAACGGAAGAAAAACAAGTAATTCAGGGGAGAAAAAACAACCAATTTTGTATCAATTTCAATTAAATTTATGATCTGACTATCATAAATAATATAAAATATCAAATCTAATTCCTTGGTTGTTTCCTTTTTTAGTTATGCATAAAAGATGATTATAATATGATTTGGTCTTTTTTTGCTACAAAAATGAACGTTATCCTTAATACATATGCCATACGTTACTTAAAAAGTAATCCATAATCAATAATAAAGTAAGATATTTTACTTTACAATTTTAGATTCATATTCAAGCTAAGGGGTAGACCAAAACTGTCATTGTCATACGGGATATAGCCATTGTTAAAAAATACCAATACGTAGGGATTGCGTTAAAATATGAATTAAATTAATACAAGCCAAACAGTAGTAGTATACGAGGTAAAATAGCAATAGAATATTCTAGAATATGGCCCAACTTTAAGGCAAATGTAAAATACTGGGCTTAAAGATATAAATATATTTTTTTATTTTGATCTGAGGTTAGAAGTGAAAAAGGAATGTATGCCAATACATGGAGGGACTGAAGTTTTCTTGTGGGATAGGAAAAAGACATAAAAAACATATGAAAATATAACGGTAAAAATGCACACTAAGAATTATATTGCACAACAACACTATGGTCAGGAAGGTCAAGTAAACCACAAAGAATCTCCGGTCGTAGTTTTTTTTTGGCAGATACTGCGGCACTTGTTGTTTTGTACTCAGCAATGTACAATCTGAACGCCATTTTTAACTGTGAATATAATGGCTGTATTATTTACAGGGCCGAATGCATTAATGAACTGGCCTGATGCGATCCAAATTCCTATTTATATTGTTGCTCCAATTTGAGGTGGTTAAAACATGAATTAAATTAATGTAAGCCAACAGTAGAAGTATATACGAGGTAAATAGCAATAGAATATTCTAGAATATGGCCCAACTTTAAGGGAAATTTGGGGAAAAATACTGGGCTAAAGATATAAATATATTTTTTTTATTTTGATCTGTGGTTAGAAGTGAAAAGGAGTGTATGCAAATATATGGAGGGACTGAAGTTTTATTGTGGAATAGGAAAAAGACATAAAAAGACATATGAAAATATAACGGTAAAAACGCACACTAAGAATTATATCGCACAACAACACTATGGTCAGGAAGGTCAAGTAAACCACAAAGGATCTCCGGTCATAAGTTTTTTTTTTTTGGCAGATACTGCGGCACTTGTTGTGTTGTACTCAGCAATGTACAATCTGAACGCCATTTTTCACCGTGAATAAAATGGCTGTATTATTTACAAAGCTGAATGCATTAATGAACTGGCCTGATGCGATCCAAATTCCTATTTATGTTGTTGCTCCAATTTGAGGTGGTTAAAATATGAATTAAATTAATACAAGCCAACAGTAGAAGTATACGAGGTAAAATAGCAATAGAATATTCTAGAATATGGCCCAACTTTAAGGCAAATTTAAAATACTGGGCTAAAGATATAAATATATATTTTTTATTTCGATCTGAGGTTAGGAGTGAAAAAGGAGTGTATGCAAATATATGGAGGGACTGAAGTTTTCTTGTGGAATAGGAAAAAGTCAAAAATACATATGAAAATATAACGGTAAAAACGAACACTAAGAATTATATCGCACAACAACACTTTGGTCAGGAAGGTCAAGAAAACCACAAAGGATCTCCGGTCGTAGTTTTTTTTTGACAGATACTGCGGCACTTGTTGTGTTGTACTCAGCAATGTACAATCTGAACGCCATTTTTCACTGTGAATATAATGGCTGTATTATTTACAGGGCCGAATGCATTAATGAACTGGCCTGATGCGATCCAAATTTTTATTTATATTGTTGCTCCAATTTGAGGTGGTTAAAATATGAATTAAATTAATACAAGCCAACAGTAGAAGCATACGAAGTAAAATAGCAATAGAATATTCTAGAATATGGCCCAACTTTAAGGCAAATGTAAAATACCGGGCTAAAGATATAAATATATATTTTTTATTTTGATCTGAGGTTAGAAGTGAAAAAGGAGTGTATGCAAATATATGGAGGGACTGAAGTTTTCTTGTGGAATAGGAAAAAGACATAAAAAGACATCTGAAAATATAACGGTAAAAACGCACACTACGAATTATATCGCACAACAACAATAAACATTCATTAGTGACTTCATTAATGCATTCGGCCCTGTGAATAATACAGCCATTATATTCACAGTGAAAAATGGTATTTCTCCAGCACCCAAAATTGGATTAACAATATAAATAGGAATTTGTATTACATCCGACCAGTTAATTCAATGATTTGCAATACAATGCCAGATATGTCTGACATCTGTCTTCTGAACGCCATTATGGTGTTAACCTTTCAACCCTCAAGATTAACCTTTTCTTCCTGCTGACCCCGTTAGCCTGCGTAAGAAACACTTCAATATTTCATAGCAACGGAACTAATTGACGCGATTATAAAGCCATCCTTAGGAATTTTACCTTAGGTCTTACGATTCCCTGTGAGTGATGGGAGTCACAGAGGCTAACCCCTGAGGACTACTACCATTTACGAACACAAATTAAAATACAAGGGTTTTATTAGGTACTTACTCAGAATAAGCAAGTTTACACTTCAACGTAAGGCTTAGACACTATACTTAAAATACATAAGAGTTTGTAAATTTGCACTGATAGAATTAGCCCTCAACGTGTCTGATAAGCAAGAGTCTTAATGTCACTTTAGCCTAATCAATACTTGTAGGATAACTCTCGTCGCAGAAGTCTTAATATCACTTAAGTCTAATAAACACTTGTAAGCTAATTCTCGTCTCAACTGATCTGAGACTTACAGTTTGAACTTCACTCTTCTTGACTGATTCTTGACTAACTCAAATTGGCCCTCTCATTTGGATATATTATTCTCATAATAATTTTTCTGGTCATTATTGACCTTTCGTTCAGGTATTTAAACTACTCCTGCTTAGGTGCCTTAAATTTCCTTCTTGGGAGTTTAAGAATTAAATTAATTTTTGGATGTGCGCCTGGTATCATATATATATATATATATATAATATATATATATATATATATATATATATATATATATATATATATATATATATATATATATATATATATATATATATATATATATTATATATTATATATATATATATATATATATATATATATATATATATATATATATATATATATATATTATATATATATATATATATATTATGATCTATATATATATATATTAAAATTCCAAGTCGACAAATTTATTTTCATCGAAAGGGCCCAAATATTTTGCTTATAAGTATTTAATAAAGTCCCATACTTTGAAAGCACTTTTTTTTTATCTACATAAGCGAGACATCTTTATTTAATTGTGAGGCAAATTTACTTTACTTCAGTCCCCTAAAGTAAAGACGAGGTCAAGGCCGAAGGCTTCGACTGAGATCGTTGATTTTGAATTGAAAATCAAATATTTTCCAGAAGGCATCAAGGCATGCCTAATTGTAGAAAAAAGACAAGGCAGATAGTCCTAGTAATTGAGAGGCAAAAATGTTTAAATGGTACGGGTAAATGGTGGGAGTAAGTATGACTCTCTTATTGGACAAATACTTGTGTGTTAAATTCTTTAACTCTGCTAGTCGATACACTATTTGTGACGTTGTTATCTTGTTTTAGTTATGCTACGAAAGTGGATATTCCGATAACAAGCAAAATTAGGCTTTTCAAATTTAAGGGAAAGGATTTTGTATTTTTTCTACGTGTTATTCATTTCATTAGCTACGTATCCCACTTCCCGTTGTTCAATGATGTGCTCATCATTGGGAGTTTTGTCCTTGAACCTATATTAACTAGTTACACCATTCACTCAGTTTGGCTTATTGGAGAAATTTCTAATTTAGAGAAATCTCTAAATTATCTCTCTATTAGAAAAACCTCTATTAGCGAAAGCTTGGTGGATTTCGGCTTGCCGTCTTTGGCGGTTTTACAAAACCGTCAGGGTTCTCTTACAAGTGTTCTTTTCTTGGGGTACAAAAGTGCCACACTATTTGGCCCAGGCACCATAAAGATTAAACCTTCCCAATTCCCTTTCCTTTCCTCGCTGTATATAGGATTCTCTTCCTATTATGGTTAAAGAAATCAAGAAGACTAAACATATAGTCATTAAAGTATTCCACCAGAAGTTTTGCTGAAAATACTCCATATTGACTTTCCACATTCGTTAAATTTTGGTCTTCACTTGTAAATAAAGAGACCTGTCTTTCTTCCTTTTTTTTTCTTGAGTCTAATGCCTCTGATTTTTGCAAGGTGTATTGCACCTCTTACTTTCTTGATTTTTTTCCAAATAAAGGCTCTTAATTCTTCATCATCGATGTTTGGGATTGTGTACGACAAGTTAATTCCTTGAAAATTTGTTACTTTTGGGCTTCCATATTTTGGGCGTTTTTCTCACTTAGTTTTGGTAAGGGTTCGAAATCGTTCTTTCCTGGCTCATTGGCCATCGCTAGCGTGCGCATGATTTTCTATTATGTGTTGTCCGACACTCTGTGTGAAAGTATTCGCCAAGGAAGGATCTTTTTCCTCTTTTAGTAGCGTCGATGCCAAAAGCTGTATCAACTATTGGGGTTTTGTTTTCATTTTGTAAGGATTTTTCCAAAGGATGACGTTTTTGTTATTGTTGCAAAGGTGGTCCGTATCAACTCACTGGTCCGTAAATTTCACTGGTTCTCAGTGAGTTATTGTGATAGCAGTTTGTGGTCGTTTCTTTATTGAGTTCAGTTTGGTCGGGACAATATTTGTGATAGTTTCTGATTCTGTGGATTAAAATTCTTAAGTTTCCGTAAGTACTATCGCCATAATATATTCTGTTGATGTAAATTTCTTAAGTTGACGTTAATTGTTCTATTTGTGTAAAAATAAATCCAAACTTCTCTGATAGAAAAATGGAAAAATTCATGACGAAAATAGAATGGAAAATTTACTGACAAAAAGAAAATAAATTTGTAAATGATCTGAGGATTGTTGGAAATGTCCAGATTATTTCTTTGCCCCAGTTTTTAATCAAATATATTATAAAATTTTGTATTAATCGTAACATGTAAATACTCTGCTAAATATAAAAAATCAAACTGAGGTGCAGGAAGCTGTAAGATCGTAGCCAAAGTAAGGTGTCTAGTAGGCAAAACCAGCAAAGAAAACTTTTGCCAGTCTTTTTTCTTTTTTGATAAAAAAAACTTGGGCAAAAAGTCCTTTGAAATAAAATTAAACAGCTCCATGCTAGGACAATGTGACAAGGGCGCAAACAATTGACCAAATGGACAATTTTATTTTGAAAAAGTGAAAAACATTAAAAAGGCACAGAGGAGGGATCCCCCTTTCCTCTGGGTTTGCTTGTGTGCAATATTCAATATAAAAAGAGAGAAAAAGAAAACCACCAGACAAAGCCACTAAACAATCATCTTAAAATGCAAAAAATTTGGAGAAATAAAGGAAAAATAATGGAGTAATAAAGCTTTAGCTATTGGTTGGGATTTGGGTTGAGTTTGGAGGATTGTGACTATTAAAACAAGGGGCACAGCAATGCCCTTACAAATTTAATAAATGGTTTTGGGTATTTATCGGAGAGTGTCTTGGGTATGCAACAATAATGCATGTGTTTATCAAATTTAAGATTGCTGCTAGATACCCAAAAAACTACGTTTTGGACCTTAACCATATATTTCTTTACAATAAATGCAAAGCCACTGGTCATCTTCACTGTTAGACTTTGCCCGCTTCTTTCTCGTGGTTTTCTTGCAACCACCGCATGCAAGGAGATTGTTTTCTAACAGGAGTCCAGTGGACAACTTTTTTCCCGGGAAGGCCTTTCGTTGTCACTGGCCTCTACACTTATACCTGATAAAAACTTTTCCGTTGGACCAGCTATTCTCTGCAGTGTGGGCTTCAATGATTGGCAAAGCAGTGACCATAGAACTGGTGTCATGAAAAATTATATGCATCTCGCCACACTTAAAAAAGTAGTGTATGCTTTCTACCCCCCTCCCGTCTTATAGAAATTCCTCGATCTCAAAACTCATTGAGGTCATCGGGGTTAATATGATCCATAACATAAGAAAAAAAAAATTCATCGATGAAGGAGGGTTTTCTACTGGGAGAGAACTGTGTTGCTGGAGAAGGTATGGGATGTGGAAAAGGATGCTTTGAATGTAGTTGGAATGGGAGTAAATGATTCGAGGGGTTCAATATTACTTAAAAATGAACCCGAGGAAGATAATTGGGAAAGATTCGACCCCAAATTTGATGAGACAGAAATAGGATCGGGGGTCGAAATTAAGGGGGGAGGGTGAAGTTGAGGGTGCATTATCTGTAGAAAACAGATCCCTTTCAACGCATTTTATAAAATTAATATTGTCTGCAAAAAATAGAAAGAGCCCAATTGCACGGAACACACTTTTGCAAGTACTTTCTTTCATTATTTTTTTATTTATTTTTCTTGGTAGATGAGCCGCAAAATTAGTTTTTTTTTTTCTCTTGGACGGCCATCGACTCTTTCTAATAGTGCAATCCTATTCTCGTCACAAATACCAAGCTTATAATTACTAATATGATGTTTCTATGCCCTTTTCAAGGGGCCTAAAATACCAACGTCAGCTGGCTGTAAAGTTTGTTCTCCCAATCACAAGATTTACATAATTATAACACTCGACAAAAAAAGAGTACCTACATTAACAATTATAGTACTGAGAGATCTAAATTTGCTCCGTTTGTGTCAATAGCCCAGTGCTGGGATGCTCACAAGGGTAACAACCTGTCTTAAAATATTAAATAATGACATACCTCTTTTTATCTTTTCTTATCAATGTTTGCTAACTCTCTTCGTAAATATTCTTACTATCCTCATTCACCTCCTTTGCCCATCCCCTCTTCAGTTCGTTCGGTAACGTCAATAGAACGAAGCACGGGGCCATCAGTCCTTATTCTTGGTTTTTCCTAAAGACCAAACCAATTGTAAGACGATCTATAAATGATAATAGTGAAGTTAAGGGGGAAATATTCTGCCGAAAGTACAGTTCAGCAACATATCGCGACCTGACAGCAAAATTTTTACTTCTCAAAGTCATTCCTAGAAAAACGCGATTGAGTATTGACCCTTTCTTTTTTGACATTACGAAAGAATCTAGAAACATTAAAAAAGATTTATCTACATCTCTACATGACAATTAAGATTGAACGTAAAATAAATTCTTAAAGAAAGAGAAAAATTACTAAAGTCGAAAGAATAAATCCGCTCTTATGTTCATCTCGTTCCAAAAATGGAAGAGGGTAACGACAAGTTCATTTTTCATTTTTAGGTTCCACGGATTTTCAGTTAAATTAAGGTAATTTAGCCATTGCAAACCTTGAAAATATGCTGTAAAAAGGACATTTCTCAGGTTTCAAATAATTCTGTTTCAAGTGGTACGAATATTGAACCTTGTTTTTATATAATGGGATCGAAACACAATAAAAGAAGTTTACTTCCATTTTGCAACCAGTTCCCCCTCCCACACGCATCTCACAAACCTTAAAACACTATTTTTGTTTTTATAAAATGTAATACTAGAAGGAAAATAAATTTATTTTCATTAAAATACAAATTTAACACACAAGCCTCAAATTTGGTCTCGGTTCTTATTGCTTTAGCTTCTGTGTTTTTAGTTTGAGTTTTAGAATTAATTTCGATACGAATTTGCAAAACGCACATGCATCTATCTTACATTTTGTGAAAGTACTTGTACTGAATTTCACTAGTAAAAAATAAAAAGTGGACGTTGAGGATGTAAATTCCTAGTTAAAAGACGTTTTTCTAGGATTGAACACTAGTTTTGACGGATTTTCCACTATTCTCTGCTCATTTGCTGGTAAATTATCATGGATATAAGCAATGAAAAAAATATGTATACATAGAAACAATGACCTGTCTATCCTCTAATATAGGTTTTATTCCTCAAAATCCAACCTCCTAATGAAAAATTAGAATAGTCATTCCAAACAAACACAAGTGCTGCCCAAATTCCTTAGCTCACGCGCAGAGAGAGAAATGTTAACCTGGGTTTGGCGGTTTCTGAAGTACAATTGTAAAACTTTGAAAATAATCATGCATTCGAGAATTACTCACATTAATGATAGAGAGAATAGAATATTGAGAGGAATTTGAAATGTCTGAAGTTGAAGATGAAGTGGCACTTATATGTGTAGAATCCCAGAGCATGGTTTCACCAGCCAAGAAGGAAAAGAAAGCAAAGGCTCCAAAACCAGCTAAGGCTGCAAACCTAAAGGGGATAAAAAAGCCAAGGCACCAGCAAACCACCCAAAATACACGGAAATGATCACCAAATCCATTGCTGACCAGAAAGAACGCGGGGGATCTAGCCGTCAGGCCATTCTCAAATACATAATGGCCAATTTCCAGGTTGGCAATGATGCAAAAGTTGTGAATATGCATCTTAAGCAAGCTTTGAAGCGTTGCCGTGCAAATGGAATTGTTATAAATTTAAAATGTTCTGGTGTAACTGGTTCTTTCAAGCTTGTAGAAAGCCTGCCAGGGCCGAAAAAATCCATGTCTGCAAAGCCAGCCAAGCCCACAGCTAAGAAAGCAGTCAAGAAAACAGCCAAACCTACTACAGTTAAAAAGTCAACTTCAGCCAAAAAAGGTTCCCATGCCTTTGGCTGGTAGCAGCAAAAACCTGTAAAGGTTTCCAAGAAACCCACTGTTGCCAAAAAAAGCCGTATCATAAAAGAAATCGACACCCAAGAAGGTGTCGTCTATCATAAAGGCTCCCGCCAAGAAAGTGGCATCTAAAAAGCCAGTAGCCAAGAAAGCAGCAAAAAGTAATTCCATAATAGGTTATGCTATACTACCAAACAGCCCTTTTCAGGGCTATCAAAGCAAATGCTCGACGCTCGAAACTTTCTGTTCAGAAAGTTACAATGATATTTATTTTAAATTTGATTTTCTAATTTTCCCTTTCAACTATAATTCAGCTGCTGTTTATGGCTAAAAAAACGTTTCAACAATATTTACTTTTGAACTATAGCATTAATACCGTCTAAAAAACACCATCTTCAGGACTAATTGTGACGGCTCGCTCGTAAGGTTCAAGCTTATTAATAAAGTGGTAACAATAATAAGCTTACAAATACCTGGTCATAGCCGAATGGGTCGAGCAGCGTCTTCAAATCGTGGGGGCTAAGGTTTTTTTTTTTCTTATAAAAGATATAATAAGCTTAGTGCTATTAGAATAAGGAAACGAGTTTATTTTGGAATGTTATTTTACTTGGAAAAAGAGAAAAAAAATCACAATAATTAAAAAATGCAAACAGCACCCGGTATTCCCAGGCGGTCACCCATCCAAGTACTGACCGGACCCGACGATGTGTGATTCCCAGGATCTGACGAGACTGGGTACTTTCAACGTGTATGTATGGCTGTTGGCTTAGGTCCAAAAAACCGACAAGAAATAAAATGCCTAATTTTAGAGTCATGAAGCAAAGTTTTCAGTAAAAATAACATTTAGCAAGAATGAAAACATGTTTATTCATTGTTTTTAACGTCTTTTTCTTCTTAAACAAAACGGCAACCCCCCAAAATGTTTCTCTACCTTTGATGACTAGCCTAGGCTACCCTATAGCTTCCTAGTTTAGATTAGGAAAATGAGCCCCCTCTCGTAAAATAAATCTCTATGCTTTGTATGTAGATGAATGGGCAGGCAAACTTTATTTCTTGTTACAAAAGGACAAGCCTCGAAAGTTTATTTAGATTCTGTTTTGTAAGAGAAATCCCTCCACCCTCTCCCCCATCAATTGATGGTGGAGGGGTGCACCCCCCTCTCCAAGCGGTAGGGCATCCGAGGCTGTATATCCATTTCCTTTCGTAGCAATTAATTCAGGAGGAGGGTTGCTAGCCCAACAGTTCCCTAGGTGTATTTAGTTCTTCGGTGGCTAGCTGGATATCCAGAGGTACATGAATTCAGCTCTACATGCGCCATGAATGCATGGGAGCAGACTTCGGACAAGCACCATTACCTCCAACAAAATTTTTTAAACTCAGGAACTGAATTTGTTATCATTTTCTTTGCCAAAATAGAATTGGAAAAGATATTTTTTTTCTCTTTACATCCAAATTTAAGGCAAAAAAATATCTTCAACCTGCATAAAATTTCAAAACTAGCCTATGGAATAAATAATTTTGAACACTGCCTTAACAAATAAATAATTTTTATACCGAAAAAACAAAACTTAGAGGTCTGAATGTAGAGTAGTTGAATTCCCCATCGCCGGAGATTTGTACTTGGAGGTTTAAAAGAGGTGCTATCTTTTTTTAATATTTCAAATATTCTCGCGCCAGTGTATGGCCCTTCTTTTCGGTATTTTGTACCTTTTACAAATTGTGAGGTACAATTGGTTGTTTGCGAATTTGCACAGGTACTTTTTCAAATGGGGCCGAGTCAGAATCTAAGGTAGTTGAATTTTTCCATCGTCGGAGGTTTTGATCTTGTAGCTTCAAAATTTGAAATTCGTTCAAATTCTTTCACTAATCTTTTCACCTGTGGATCGTAACTACTTTTATTCATATTTTGGCTTATCCCTTTTTCTCAATCAAATGAGTGTTGTTTCTTTGCCTAATGGCAAGAAAAAATTATAATTGAATGAAAATCATAATTATAAAAAAAATTATAATATAATTGAAAATACGAATTAATTGAATGACACTATAGCATGCGATCACATGGGAAGGACAAAGCTATAAAATTAAGGAAACAGAATGTAAAAAGGTGGGCTTTGTACATACTGCATATATAAGCATACATCTATGATTTATATTGTTCCACCTAACATATTATTTAATTATTCATTATTCCTTACTCTTACACCTAAACTTTAACTTATACACCTAAACTCCTATGGTTAAACTCTAAGTAAAATTTGCATAAAAAACAGAAATAATGGGCACATTATGAATGGCCAGTCTCGAATGGAAAGAAAACTTTCTAGTTTGAGTCAATGTTGGCAGCAACTGGGGGGAGACAACTGAAAGATCTCGCACGAGCCTGAGTATTCTGAAATTTATATAAGCGGCAGAACGTACAATTTCAATTCTTCGGCTTAGATTTATTATATTTGCAGTATTTCCAATTTTACATTCTGGGATGGCCTCCCGGAATTTTTTCTTCAGTTTCATACGGCTCACAAAATTTGTAACAGGCACCGCATTGGCCATTTCTGTGCAATTCTGTATCTGTACAACCTAGACAATGGATTCTTTCTGGAAACAATGTGGAGACGGCATTATCTAAAAGATTTAATTATTATAATGTTTTAGAGGTAATTACTTGGCGGAGAAAAAAAAGAGAGAAGAAGAAGAAAAGGACTGTCATCCTAATCCAGTAATGAGATAATGTGCACTTGAACGAGGTTTCAAACCTTACTCATCTATCCTATTTTCTTGGACCAAACAGTATAACCGAAAACCATCAACCAAATCGAAGTATCCAAATCCATGCAAAGTCGTCATGAACAAATGTAAGTCGTTGTAAATTTACAAGCAAAAGCACCTTAAATATAGCAAAATGTTTCCAAGTAGTACCTTTCATTAGGGATCATCAGAAGAAATACCACCTGCCTTTAACGGGTTTCAAGGCTTACTTTCTCTTACCCGGCACAGTGGAGCTTTCTACCATAATACGATATCCCTACGTTAGGTAAACTTGTGAAATACATGCATACTAGTAAAAACTATTAAAAAAATACATACAAAATGAGTTTGGTTCTTTCCTTAGTGAAAGCCCATAGGTCAATGAAAGCAAAGGCAATTCTGGAACAAATAAAGACTGGTTCCGGACGTGAGTTATAAAATAAAGTGTTTTATGTTTAGTGTTTTTTTGGTATCTGGAGCCAATTACAGATTTAAAGTCCTTCAAGCTGGTTTGAAAACAATGTTTCAAATTCAAAATTCAAAAAAAAAGTGAAAGAGAAATTATATTAAAATAATACATTCATTATTTCTTGTATATTTGCCTAAAAGTATGTTTGCTCACCAGGTACAATGTAATTTGCAAATACTGCATATAAACGCATATACCTGTGATGTATTTTGTTCCACCTAACATATATTTAATTATTCATTATTTTTACTCCTACACCTAAAACTCTAAACTTATACTCCTAAACTCCTATGGCTAAACTCTAAGTAAATTTGCATAAAACACAAATAATAGGCACATTATGAATGGCCGGTCTCGAATGGAAAGAAAACTTTCTAGGTCGAGTCAGTGTTGGTAGTAACTAGGGAGACAACTCGATTTGGCAAAAGACTCAGTATTCTGAAATTTATATAGCGTCAGAAACGTTACAATTTTCATTCTTCGGCTTGAGTTTGTCATATTTGCAGTTTTTCAAATTTACATTCTGGGATGGCATCCCGTAATTTTTTCTTCTGTTTCATTCGGTTAAACAATTTGTAACAGGCACCACATAGGTCATTTTTGTGCAATTCTGTATTTGTACAACCTAGACAATGCACAATATCGGGGGGTTACATTGGAGGATATTTCCAAGGAGGAAGTTTTCAGGGTAAAGCATTGCATGTATTAAATACGTAACCTAACCTAGGTTGGGTTAGGTTACGTATTTAATATATGCAATGCTTTACTTTATGCAATGCATTGAAAATTGTTATAGCAGAATTAAATTTTTTTTTAACGGAACAAACTCATAAAACCGGTGAAAATGTTCTTGACAGTATTGACAGCACCGGTGAACAGATTTACAATTGGTTCTACTACAGGTTCAACCGCGGTGATCACTACTTTGATGATAGAATTTGCTGCGCATTTGATCGTTTCGCCAACGGATTTAACCATTTTGCCAATGGTTTCAAGTTTTGCAATCGTTTTGACTGGAAATGCGTCTGCATATGCTACAAAACCTGTAAAGTAAAGGTTTTTTTTAGTGCAGATCCTCTTATCAAACTCATTATGAAAAAAAGAAATCTCCCTCTTTACGGGAGCCAGATGTCCTACCAGGAATTGCGGCAACTGACCTGGAGGAGACAATGTGAAGACGGCATTATCTAAAAGAGTAGATTGTTATATTGGCTCACCAGGTACAATGTAATTTGCACATACTGCATATATACGCATATACTAATGATATTGCTCCACCTAACATATTATTTAACTATTCATTATTTTTTCTCCTACATCTAAACTCTAGACTTATACACCTAAACTCCTATGGCTAAATTTGTTGTTTTTTAACGGAACAAACTCATAAAACCGGTGAAAATGTTCTTGACAATATTGACAGCACCGGTGAACAGCTTTACAATTGATTCTACTACAGCATTAACCATGGGGAATCGCTACTTTGATGATAGAATTTGCTGCGCATTTGATCGTACTGCCAACGGCTTTTAACCATTTTGCCAATGGTTTCAAGTTTTGCAATCGTTTTGACTGGAAATGCGTCTGCATATGCTGCAAAACCTGTAAAATAAAGTTTTTTTTTAGTGCGTATCCTTTTTATCAAACTCATTATGAAAAAAGGAAATCCCCCTCTTCACGGGAGCCAGATGCTCTACCAGATTTGCTGCAACTGACCTTCTGGAGACTATGTGGAGACGGCATTATCTAAAAGAGTAGATTATTATATTTGCTCACCAGGTCCCAATGTAATTTGCACATACTGCATATATACGTATATACCTATGATCTATATTGTTCACCTAACATATTATTTAACTATTCATTATTTTTTACTT
Source organism: Artemia sinica (assembly GCA_027921565.1). Taxonomy (NCBI): domain Eukaryota; kingdom Metazoa; phylum Arthropoda; class Branchiopoda; order Anostraca; family Artemiidae; genus Artemia; species Artemia sinica. The sequence goes on along the minus strand of JAPEVW010000086.1, from coordinate 638,847 downwards.
GCTAAACTCTAAGTAAAATTTGCATAAAAAACACAAATAACGGGCACATTATGAATGGCCAGGCTCGAATGGAAAGAAAACTTTTTTGGTCGAGTCAGTGTTGGCAGCAACTGGGGGGAGACAACTGGAAGATCTGACACAAGACTCAGTATTCTGAAATTTATATAGATGCAGAACGTACAATTTAATTCTTTGGCTTAGGTTTATTATATTTGCTGGTTTTTTTTTTTCCAATTTTTACATTCTGGGATGGCTTCCCGTACTTTTTTCTTCTGTTTCGTTCGGTTCACATATTTGTAATAGGCACCACATAGGCAATTTTCGTGCAATTCTGTATCTCTACAACCTAGACAATGGATTATTTCTGGAGACAATGTGAAGATGGCATTATCTAAGAGTAGATTAATTTAATTTTACTACACTATACAAATCTTTAGGTAAACATTTAGGTGCCGGGAATCGGTTGGGCGTCATCAAATCTATTCTGATTTAAACAAAAGTAAATTTCATATATATTGTTTCTGCGGTTTGGATAATTTCTGCAAAGCATTTTCCTCGTTTACGCCTTGAAACTTTAATTTATTTAATACATTAATTTGTAATGGTCAGCCACTAATTATTCAACATTTTTCGATACACAGAGTCTTTTTTGAAAAGGGAGCCAAAAAATCCTTGTATTATTCTGATTTTAAAACATTCTTTATGACGTCCCCCCACCGCAAAACAAGGACGACCTGCTTTCCGTTTAGCCCTAGACGGTTGGCCCGAAAAAAACAATCTTCGGCAATCTGTCATCTTTCATCCACACAACGTGCCCTAGACACCTCAACCTTTCTTTCAATATAGCCCTAGAAAGCGGTATTGAACAACATTTTTCATAAAGCCTATTGTTTGAAATACGGTCAGTAAGCCGGGTACCCAGAACAATCCTTAAGCATTTTCTCTGGAAAACATCTAGAAAATCTTCATCCGCTTTTCGGAGCGCCCATGCTCAGAGCCATATTTGACCACTGTCATCACTGTAGCTTCTAATATTCTAATCTTGGTTTGCAGACTTATCTTCCTATTCTTCCAATTTTTTATATTTTTTGAAAAAAACACCCTGAGCTTGATTATTCTACTTTTACATCTTCACTGCTCCCACAATCTTTACTAAATAATACTACCAAGGTAAGTGAAGCTGCACACATGAACAATCTCTTCATTATCCAAACGTCACCTTTTCATCTTCACTTACTCCTGGCCTTAGTGACTTAGTCTTCTTAACATTAATTTTCAAAACCTATTCTTGCACCCTGAACTGGCAAAAACCTCTAAAACTTTTTGAACTTTTTCTTAAATGAAACTAAGTTATCGGCCGCTCTAATACTATCCGGGAGACCATTCCATACCGGAACACCTATGTTCCGTAAAGCAAAACTTGACTTTGTTGAATGTCGGATCTCACTGACCAAATGGTCAACATTTCGTAAAGAATATTCATGGTTGAGAGAATTGCGGGAAAATACATTCCAAAAGTACTCAGTAGATAACATATTCAGAAAACTGATAGACAAACACTGATAACTGATAATCACCGCTGCTGCCCAACATTCAGAATGCCAAATTTTTGTAAGATTGGGAAGTGCTTTCACAATGGCACATCTCTCTGAGTACTCTGATTGCTTTATTCTGAACAATTTGTATCCTTTTATAGTTGCCGATGAAATTATTGGCCCATACCGAGAATCTGTACCCAATATAAGGGTCTACAATAGCGCTGTAAATGAGTTTGAGGGTTGACAGAGGAAAGGTATGCTTCAATTTTCTCAGAATCCCGAGTTCTCTGGCAGCTTTAGCTGATATACTATCTCACTGTGTTTTTTTCTAGCTGAGACTGCAGTCGATATGAAAACCTAACTAACGGAGGTCATATACTTGTTGAATAACCTCAGAGGCATATACAACTACCGAATCCAGTGGGGAAAGAGTCCCAGTTCTGCTAAAAATCATGTAACTGGTTTTCTTTGCATTAACAGTGAGGCAACTCACACTCACAAATACGCAGAGACACTGAAGTACATGGTTAGCTTTTTTCAACAGCATCTTGAACAGACTTTGCAAAAAACAGTTATAGCTGTATCATCAGCAAATAAAGTAACAACAACCATCACTTATATAATACCGCAATGTATCTACGTAAACTAGGAAACACGAGAGGGTCCCAGAACGGAACCCTGCGGCACACCACAAGTAACAGCATCACAATTCACTGACACATATCTTTGTGCATTAAAACTTATAGACCGACCGAAAAGATAAGATTCAACCAACTTAGAGCACTATTTTTAATTCCAAGACTTTTTAACCGCTTCAAAAATATATTAAAATTAACTGTATCGAACGCTGTCTTCAAATCAGTAAATATCGTTAAAGGAACTAAATTTTTCTTTCAAGTCCATTATTCAAATTATCTAAAAGGTGATGCATTGCGTGCAACGTTGAGTGACACTTTCTGAAACCGAATTGACTATTATTAATAAATCCAAAAGAATCTAAATAAGAATAAACTTGGAATAAATAACTTTCAAAAATCTTAGAAAATAAAGTTAAAATTGATATTGGACTATAGTTTGACAACTCATTCTTGTCACCTCCTTTGTGAAGTACAATCACTTTAGCATGTCTTAAGGCACATGAAAGTAACCTTCTCTCATTGATTGGTTTACTAGGCATAGGAGAACCGGTAGGAGGTAAGCACTTACAACTTTAAACGTCTTAAGACTAAGTCCATCCATTCCAGCAGAGTTGGATTTTATCGACTTGACAGCTTTACTTTACGTCATTCAGATTTAACTCAACAAAACTAAGGGACTAGGATTCACCTCGGTTTTCAAGGAATTCCTGTTCCGAAAAACTGGTCACTATTCTTTCCTGCCTCGCTAGAAATATCACTACCAATTCTAGAGAAATATTTGCAAAATTCAGTTGTAATATCCTTCTCATTATGGACACTATGACCGTTAATTTCCACTTTTTTCTGGGAAAGCTGAAGATTTGCCAGTACCAAGCACATTCTTTATAGTTTGCCAACACGTACCTTGCATATCACCTTTGTGTTGTTCACAAAAGCCTTATAGATCAAGAGCCTTTCCTTTTCTTTTCTTTCCATTGGGATTTGACTAATTTTGAAAGGAATTAATGCTGCACTTTGTTCCAATGTCTTATGAAACCACTGGCTGCTCCATTGCAGGAACAGAAAGAGGTTGTTGACTGGATGTAGCCTTATTAATCTAGTAAAAAACAGTGAATCATATTATGCAAAATTAACATTGGAATTTCACAACATATAGACCAAATATATAGCTAATACTGTTATATCCAAAAATTAAACAAAACAATCTTATACTAAGTTTGAAAGAAGTATAGAACATGAATAGTAATTAATAGACTTAGACATAGACATAGACATTTTTACTTTATCAAAAAAAAAAAACATTCAACAAACATCAGAAATAACTAGACAACCACATTAAGATTAAAAAAAAATCCTGTTGTTGGCTGTATCTTTCTAACCGTCCTTTAATCAAAAAATAGATAAAAAAAAATAATAATTATTAATAAATTCTTATTTTTTTTAAAAAAAAAAGATGGTAAGAAAACAAAAAAAAGTCAAGAAAACAATTTACATTGTCACACTCACAGGCATCCATTCACTGACAATATCTTTGTGCAAAACACTTATAGACCAACCGAAAGATAAGATTCAAACCAACTTAGAGCACTATTTTAAAACTGAAAAGAGTTTTCTAATTATTTTTTAAAACAGCCCTAATTTCATTATTTCAAGGTTGTTCAACCAGGACTCCTGGTTGAACTTCCTTGAAGTAATGATATTAGGGCTGTTTTAAATTAAAAAAAAAAACTTTTCAGTTTTAATGATTGAATTTTAATGTAAGATTTTCTTTTTTTTCTTTTATATCGTTTTTTATTCTCTTCGTTTTTTTTCCTGAGGACGGCCCTTGGATATAGGGTCGAAATATTCATTTAAAGTTGCGTTCCACTGTCTTGTATAAAAATTTCCCTGTTGTTATACTTATTGTTTATGATGGAAAGGCAGTGTAGTCTTTGTCGCTATATAGGTCTATCTGAATAAGAGATTGAAAGGAGTTCAAAGCTATTTTGTAAATCAAAATTGAAATGCTAATTTAATTATGATTAACTCTCCTAACAACATTTTTCATTTATTACTAGTAGTAAAGCCTGGCTTATTTTGTCCTAGAGCAAGGAAAAACATCAGTTCCTTAGTCCTATGTCTTATTATGCCTCCCAACATACTTTCTTGCTAGTTTGTGAACTATTTCTCATAATATCACAAGTCAGTACATTAGTAGGCAATTCTGTTTTATATTGTATTTGACAGAAAAATCCAAAGTTTGGGCCAAGCTCCAAAAGCCTATTTGCACAACAGTGAGTTCCAAGCACTATTTCTTAGGATTTTTCTATTATGGGAAAATCAAGATGATAGACTTACAGGTACCTAATAAAGAAAATAAATGTGAGTTAAACTCCCATTTTATTCAATATCCCTAAGAGATTCATAAAACCATTGAAAAATACCATTTAAATTTAGAAATAAAGGGTTAAATAATTAGTTAAAATAATTATTTAAACTAGAGATCTCCCATGCCAGATCGGTTGCTCAGACCCAATTCATCGCTAGATTTGAAATTATTACCTTGAACTACTGTGGTTACTACTTGTGACGATAGGGCTTATATTTGGCTTGTTTTTAATGGATTTTGTTGTTGGCTTTTATCTGCTGGGTATTATTTAGGTTATTGCTTATTTTCATATTGCTTATGGTTTTCTTTTACCTAGAATTTTTTTTCGAAAATTATTCGAAGTTTCGCTTTAATATTTAGAGTGCTTAAATATTGGCTTTAATTTTATAATCTTTTACATTTTGTAACTAACGAAAAAAATTTATTACATTAGACTATAATTAGTAACTAAAAGATTACAGCCAGCTTTTACACATATGGCCATTAATGTAAACCCTGGCTGCATTTCCCATTAATATTACTTTTAATTCCCGTAAAAAAAAATTTTTTTTTCAAATTTGACTGTAGGTGCTACCTCAAGGCAAAAGGTCAATAGATGCATTACGTCTACTTAACAACGAAAGACCAGCCGTGATTACCTATATACTAATTATTTTTGGGCCTATTTGAATAGCCTACACCTTTATTTTGATCTCTTTGGTCGGGATGCTGTAATTTTTTTCAATATACGTATCACACGAATTGTCTCTCTATTCTTATTCTGAATATGTATAATTCATTTAGTTTAAATAAACCCATCAAAAGTTACGAGACAACTATTAATTACTGTAATAGAAACTGAGACGTCATGTTTAATTGTTCCCGTGAAATGTTTTCTATTTGGTTCCTGGAGACAATTTATTTGTTGGGTAATTTGAATATAAGGGACTAGTAGCTTCATGCCATCTCATTTCTTTACTACGGAATTATATATTATGATGAAAATTCTTGGCATTTAACATGTGGATTAAGCAAAGTGTAGATATTTGTGTAGGGGTTTTTTTGCCCATTTTCTTTTTCAAAAGTTATTGATACTTTATTCGAATACCAGATGGCTGAGGGAAATGCTAGCCCTGCCCTTTTCAGCTTGCGTTTGCTCTTTTGAGTTTTGGATTCCTAACTTTACTTTTTCTTCTTTATAATATTGACAAGTCTTTCCTTGATCCCTATAGTTTGGTTTACAGTGTTCTGAATTTGATTGTGGTTTTTTTGCTTCATCAGAGCTTTGTAATCTTTGTTCCTCTTGACGCTTCGCCTTTTGCGTTAGCGATTTTGCTACTTGTGTGGCCGAAGTTGGAACTTGTTGCTGAATTTCGGTTTTTAAACCTTTCTCCACAGTTTTTCTCCTAAAGTACATTTCTTTGAGGAACCAGGCTTCGGAATATCCGTTTCTGTAGAAGAGAAGTCTATTTCATGGCTGTTAGGTCTCTTTTTGTACATGGGGTTTGTTGAAAAAAAGCCATTTCTGTGTCAAGACTGCCGATGAGTCTAGTTTGTGAAATTTAGAGAATTTGGTATTTCTTCCAATATTTGTGCTTCTTTAGTTTCATACTCTTGTTTATTTTCTCTTGAACCGAATTGTCTTACATGGCTCACTGACTCATGACAGCCACCAGCAAGCCTTTTTCCTACTTCCTGTTGACATTATATTGAACACAGCAGAAAGTAATTTTAAAAACTAAATATTTTGCTATTTACAATATATTAAGAAACATACCTGACAACGTTTGGGTGGTCATCAGCTAGACTTAGAGAGTCCACCTCTTTATATGTAATACCGAATTTATCTCTAAGGATTCTTTTTAAAGCCACTGTTCTTTGATCGAAAACCACTTTGTAAATAAGGATTCCTTCAAAGCCTCGTCCCAGAACGAGCTGTGGGCTTAGGCTAGAGGTAAATCCTATTTGATTTGTCTTATATGGCACAAATGACAGCCATCAGCAAACCTTCTAATTCCTGTTGACATTATGTTGAACACAGTATATATTAATTTTAAAATGAAATATTTTGCTACAAAAAATAAATAAAGAAAAATACCTGACAGCGTTTGGGTGGTCATCAGCTTAACTCAGAGAGTCTACCTCGCTATAAGCAAGACTGAAACTTTCTCTAAGAATTCTTTTTTAAGCCATCGTTCTTTTTATCGAAAACCTCTTTTTGTAAACAAGGGTTCCCTTAGGTTTAGGCTAAAGGTAATTCTTTGTATTTGAATTGTTTTATATGGCTCAACTGTATCGCCCCAGCCACCAGCAAACCTTCTCCTACTCCCGTTGAAATTATATTTGATAATGGTGAACCATATGAATTGAAATTCAGAGACACTACTCTTCAATGCATTTAATTATGAGTTGTTTTGACTAGCAAATCTGATTTTTTTTTTTGCCATTCTATAGTTCAAGCAAGACATTTAAATACTCTGACTCGGAAGATATTGGTGTACCTAGCTTAACCAGTACTTAAATTATTCTCACTTTCAATTATCAAAATAAATCATTAAAGTGTTTTAAAATCTTTCCGTAGACGTAGATGTTGAGGATAAAAACTACCTGATTGTAGCTGTTCAACACACGAAATGTCAGAAGATAGTGTTCGGCTGAAGACTCGACCAGCTAGGCTGACTCATGTTGCATAGCCTACTGGGTTCATGTGGTCACATGAACCCAGTTCATGTGGTCAATAGCTAATTGAAGCTATTGAACACATTTTCAATAGCTAGTTGAAGAACAGTGCGCCAAATTTAGTGGCTTCCGATTATGGCCAAATGAGAACATCCTCACTTTAATATTATCTTGTTTATTCGCACCTATTCAACATACCATACAGCCCAGCTCTATTTTGATTACTTTTTATGTATTAACTAGCCACAAAGAAATTACCCCACTTGCTTCATGAATCAAGTTGTCTCACATACATTAGGGCTTTTTATAGGGGTAATGCGTATATAACATATAGGATACAACATAACGTTCATCACTGGCCAACATGGTCGCATCAAAATTGCTACTAATTGCATAATTTGATTATTTTCTGCAAATAGTTCATAACGATAGGTGATAGAATACTACTATGTTTGAAGTTGCAGTACAGGATTACAGTCTACTAATAATAAAGTTAAGTCTACGCCTTAACCGCGACTTCGAAAGAAAACTGTTGCCACGACAGATGTAATTTTTAAGTTTTTAAATCAGAACACCTGGTCATAAGGTAGTTCGAAGAAAAATTTTGGTTTCCAGCACGAGAAATCAGACTGTTTCAAACAAAATTATAGACAGAAATCCATATTTCAGGAAAAGAGGAAGGGGATAGAATAAAAAATAGCACAAAGTAAGGAATTAGAAATTCCATGAAACTATCGAGGGGGGGCATGGATACAATACGGTGTTGCTTAGAGATGTCGATAATTTGACATTGACAATTAGTCATGAAAAAGAACTAACTGTCTATACTTCACTTAAATTGCTAATTGTGATTTCAGTGCATCACAATTAGCATAGAATCAGATGCTTTGACGAGAATCAACTCTATTCGCTTCTGTGACCTATGAGGGTCAGTTGCGACAATTATATTTTATTAATATTGGTGGTGGTTTTATTGGTTTTAGTTTATTTCAGTTTGTATCTTTATTCTTCTGTGCTGAAGACTTCTCGTTTTCATACAGGTAAAATATCCGCGTCGTGTTAGTTTGTTAACTTTTCTCTCTTCTGGCCGCAGTTTCGTATGTTTGTTCTTCATTGAGTTGTTTTCTCTCTTTTTGTTCTTTATCCCTGAAAATACTTAAATACCTTAACTGTACCACATATTCCCATGAATCCTTAGATACAAATGAATGTCCCTAAAAGAGTTGATTTTCCCCTAAAACAGGGAGAAATCCCTAAAAGTGGAAATTCATAAAGTACTAGAAGCAATGTACTATAGGACGGCAGGTATAAAAGGTACAACATTTTAGTGCAAAAACATAACATATTTATTTTTTGTAAAAAAAATTTCGTACATTTGAGAAATATTATCCCAATTTTGTTTTTCTGTAAAATTTAATAATCTTAACACAACCATGGCCCTGAATTTGTGTAGCCTACATTAGATAAAAAGAGGTAATTAAGGAAACAACGATGTTCAAAGAAGATATCTCTAATTTCTGGTCGCTTTTCACTTTTCAATTGCAAATAACTGGATATTAAATCCCACACCAATTTTGAACATGTCAGCTTTTTCATTCTTCTAACAATCAACTTCATAACATTTTCCGAACGTAGACCAAATTGATATGGTTCTTCTCCAATTAGGATTGATCCCTAGAATACTCCTAGAGACCACGATGTGACTACATTAAACATATAATTTAATAAATCGTCTTCTACCTCAGGAGGAATGTATCCATCACTATAGAAATAATTCAGGTCGTCCAATTCTGTGGCAGAACCAAAATTAATAATTGTTATTCTTTTTAGTATATAATTTTATTTCTACAAAACACAATATATCAAATATAACATCAGTGGTAGAATACAAATTTTAGCCCGCTTGGATTGAATTCCTGAACGGATGTGGTTTAAATATGTTCACAAATGCGCATAGTTGATTTGTCTGATCTACTTGCTTTTGTAGACTTGATACGACTTCATTTCTCATACAATAGTTGCTTTGGTTTGCTTTCAATTTTTCTAGAGTTCAATGACATTGTCTTACCGCTTTCCAAATTCTAGGAATATATCTTTGTCTTGAACGCTTAACACCTGCAATTGCTAGTAGATTTTTCAAATTTGTCCACACCGAAAGTTCTTGGTTCTTCCATACTGTTTTCAGTTGTGATCAGTCACAACGGGATTCTTTTTCTGATGTTTGTACAGGTTCAATTCCTCTAGGTTAACTTTCTTTGTTCTCGTTTCTAGATTCTTTTGTAAAATTAGACTCTGGTTTTGTCATGTGATTGTCACTTTGTTTGAACATTTTTTGAAGGTTGCAAAATATAGCAGCTTACCAAAGTCTGAAAGCATTGTTTTTTATCGGTCTCCGATAGTTGTAAAAGGAAAGCAGTATATTCTTTGGGCGAATAGATCCATGATGTAGATCTAGGCTATGGATATAATCCATCCCACTTGTTGCTTCTCAAAGATAGGCCTTTATGCGCAATATGGGTGTCCAAATGAGCTTTTGGACGTTTTTTTTTTGATTTTCTATATATGATTTGAGGTTTTTTTTGCAGATTTCAAACGCAAAATAACGAAAACTGCCATCCCAAACAGAATACAACAACCTCAAAGATAGAAGTGGAAATTAAAAGTTACGACAAGATTAAAAAAAACACATATTAGAAAACATTAAAGACATGGTTGTCCGAAGATGATCTCTCTAATTCCTGGTCGCTTTTCACTTAACAACTGCAAACAATTGGACACTAAATCCCACACATATTTTGAACATCTCAGCCTTTTCAATCTTCTAACAATCAACTTCTTAACATTGTACTAACGTAGTCCAAATTGAAATGGTTTTCTCCGATTAGGATTGGTCCCAAGATTATACCTAGAGATCACGATGTGACTGCATTAAACATGTAATTTAAAAAATCGTCCCTTCTACCTTACAAGAACGTATCCATCACTATAGAAATAACTCAGGTCTTCCGATTCCGTGGCAAAACCAAAATTAATAATAGTTTTTTTTATTTAGTATGTAATTTAATATCTACAAAACAAAATTTATCAAACATAACATGAATGATAGAATACAAGTTTTAGCCCGCTTGGATTGAATTCCAGAACTGATTTGGTTTATATAGTGGTCCAAAATACACATAAGTGATTTGTTCGATCTACTTGCTTTTGTAGACTTGATGTGATTCCATTTCTGTTTCTCATACAATAGTTGCTTTGATCTATTAAAATATATCTGGTACCCTAAAAAAACAAAGGTAGGCAGTCGGCGCCAAGTAGAGGATGTTGTCTTGTTTGGACTTTGAAAACTCCGTCTTCTTGTAAATTCATTGAATGAAAAATACACCTCCCCCCACTCTTCCTAGATTTCCATGAACTGATAATCCTGGGCATTTATGTTGGATCCAAGTAGTGCCACTCTAGTATATGTGAGAGGATCTTATAAACCTCCAGTTAAAGGCTTTGGACTGTAATTATTGCAATAATACCGTTTTATGCTTCCGCAAACTTTTCCACTTAAGAAGTGGTACCAAAAATGCCATTTTTCGTGCTATATAGAACTTTTGGATGGTAAAATTGATAAAAAGCGCGTAGATATGAGTAATAGGTTTAAAATATGCCTTCCTGGGATATGTCTTATGAAGTGAGTGCATCACGCATACCAAAATAGTGGATTATCTGAAAAGTAATCATAAGAAGGGACAAACCAGGATTGAAAAACAATCCAAGCTAGAATCGAACGCATGATAATCGAATTTGAAGTATAGCGCTGCACGGTCAGAACCACGCCTCTAAAAAATGTAATTTAATACATTGGTGTTAGTAGGACTTTAATTGTGTAGCTTATTAAGGGGGACTGGAGGAGGAAGTTGCATGAGGTGTTTCTTGCAAACCTCCAGTTAAGGGCTTTGTTCCACAATTATTACAATGATACTGTTTTATGCTTCCAAGGTTTTCCACTTAAGAAGTGGCACCACCAAAAATGTTGTTTTCAGTGCTATATCTCACTAATGAATGGTAGAATTGATAAAAAGCACGTAGATATGAGCAAAAGTTTTCAAATGAGCCACTAAACATCACTCTAAAAAGTTCCAGTAGCCCACTCGCTCTAGCTTTTTCCACTTGAGACATGGCACCAAAAGTGCCGTTTTTAGTGCTATTTGAAACTTGCAAATAGTGGAATTTATAGGGAGAACGTAATATGAGCAATATTTTTTATATGAGCTATTAAAAATCTATCTAAGTTGTTCTGGTAGCCCGCTAGCCCCACCCCTCGAGAAACGGCATAAAAAGTGCCTTTTTTCGTGCCATATGGTACTTAGACACGGCGAAATTTATATAAACCACGTACATATGAGAAATAGCTTTTGAATGAGCTCTTAAACATCTCTCTTTGATGTTCTAGTAACCCGCTAGGCCTGGAATAAAGAAGAAAAAAACGACCGTTTTAATATTTTAACTTGTAGCTACTATGCGCTGTGGTTCGCTCTTTACTATGTTGCAGCTAATGCCTCAAACATGACAAAGAGTTTATTGCAAATTCTCCTCAGAAACTAGTTAACATTATAATCTTTGAAATCTAATAGATGATAGAGTTTTAAAAAACTAAGTAAATATAAGCAATAATAATTGAGCCATTAGAGATCTATCTACGACGTTGTGGTAGCCTTCTAATGTTTCAGTAGCTTACAAATGAGCAGATGATCTATGAAACTTACTAAGGGGGCTGGGAGGGGAGTATATGGGAGGGTTTCTTGTGAAATTCCAGTTAAGGGTTCTGGAACATAACTACTACAATGATACCTGTTTTGTACTTCAGAGCTTTAAAACTCATGGTGCCACAGAAGTGGCACCATAAGTTTTTATTTTAGTGCTATATCGCACTTACGAATGTAAAATTAAAAAAAACAACAAAGAATATAAGAGCAATAGCCTTCAAATGAGTAATTAAACATCACCTCTATAAGTTCTGCAAGCCCGATAGCCCACCACTGTAAAACAATTGTTTGAGATTCAACAAAAATTGTTTTTAATGTTTATCAACAACAAAATTTGAATTTCGACAGCTGAAATTGAATATTGGAGACCATTTTGGAATTCCATGGTCATTATGGAATTTCCAATTTGTGGAGTAACAAAATGTTGAATTTCTTTACCCGAATTGAATTTTCAATTTGTTGACAAAACAACATGTTGGATTTTAAGATCCTTATTGGATTTCCATCTTGTTTGCTGGATTTCCCGTTCTCTTTTTGGATTTCCATCACTAGCGTTGTTCAATTTCCTAGGTCTACAGTCTAATATCTATTTCTCAGGATTCAGTTTCCCTTTCTTCTTTCTGACGCATCTATAAATACCTAAAAATAAATAAAAAAATACCTAAATAAATAAAAAAAATAATCTCATTTATTTTACAAGAACAGAAAATTGCAAAAAAAAGTTTTTTCCAGATAATATGACCCCTCTTAACAGCTGCATTTTTCATGGTGGAAATCAGTAAATCAATGGCGTAGTAGCAGGCCACTAGAAGACACTTGAGTAAGAAATATCTTTCAATCAGAAAACAGTGACACACGGACCTGAAATGAAGATGAAATCAAATCGAGGCACAAATAAAAGAAAAACTTCCCCCTTTAATAAATTTCCTAAATTTTAAAGAAAAAAAAACATTGATATGGCTTAAAATTCTACTCAAATAACAGGAGTTGCATTTTCAGAAGTAAACCTTGAGAAAAAGAATCTGGTAACTGATAATTAAGGTAAAATGTTGTTTGTCAAAATTCCAATAATTATAGACCTGTCATGTAGGCAAATTTAAGGACCATATAGAGGAAGAAGGAGTGGAAGTAGGTACTTCAAAATACGTTACCGAGACATAATTTAGTACTTATATTCTATCCGGAACACACGCGCTATATTATATAGGGAAAGCGTGGTTTGTTATTGGGTTTACAATATTTAAACTATTGTTTTTTGGGGTTTAGGGGGAAAAAAGGTACCAAGATTTGGTAAGGTATTTAATATATCTTATGATTTACCCCCCCCCACCCACCATAATGTGTGAAAATATAGCCGAAATTTGTTTATAAACTATTATAGTGTTACCCTATTTTGTTTTACTTCATTAGGATCAACCAAGCTTCAATTTTCGCGTGTGTTCCAGATAGCACATAAGTACCCATACTTTAGCCTGTAGACCCATCCCCGAAAGTTTCATTTTCTAACCTAACCCCTTTCCAAGATAGCCAAAAGTAGCTAAAGTAGAATTGGTACTGTTCTATTAGCTGGAAACCACGCAAGATATATGATAAAAGAAACAAGTCAAACAGGTTCTTTCAACAGAGAATTGGATTGCACACAGGGGCTTCTACTGCGTTTTCAATATTTAAACTTTAGTTTTTTGGGGTTTAGGGGGGAAAAAATTACCTAAGTTAGGTTACGTATTTAATATATGCTATGCTTTACCCCCTGCCGTTCTATTGTACAGTTATATAACCAAATTTTGTTTCTAAACTATTATATTTTTATCCTATTTGTTTTATTTCATTAGTGTTGGGGCTCCACCCCTGTTTCTTTTCCTTTCAGATAAATGACCTGTTTTTCGTTCTAATTACATTTGCTTAGATTTGCCTATAGTATAATTCCCAATGACAATTCAAAAGTCGTTGCTAAGCTGTAGTTGTGTTGCAATAAGTAAGCTTTGAAGTAAATTTTGTTTTTGTACTTCCTGGTTTGAGTCATTGAAAAATAGGGATGGGAAGGTAGAATTGGTTATGAATGGGGCTTGAGATGATTGGCTGGGCCAAGCGAAGGTCCACCCCTATGAACATTGCTGTAAAGATTATTATTTTTGAATTAGTCTACTTTGAGACCCCGTATAGGGAGTCTGTAATGGGAATTTATAGATGTGTTAATTTGTGACCGTTTGGAAGAATACAAGTAAGATATTTTCTACAAACTGTGTACTAGTTTCCGTAACCCAGGCAGGGTAGGAATAGAGTTACGAGATACCGTCATTATTATATTGACAGGGGGGTTGTTACCTCCCTGGAGAGAGTTAGAGATTTTCTAGCCGTAACCCGAGGTGGGTACATTTGGCTTTAGAAAGTGGCCATTTAACCACTCGATCGCGTTATCATACCCTGGGACAGAGCATACTGTAAATAGGGTAGTATCAAACCCGATATTGCAGAACTGGTGTGGTAGTCACGGGAATCACATTATAATTTGGGACCGGGGCTTTCCCCTCCAATAAGTGGTGACACCCGTATATTACCACGCCAGTGGCGTTGTAGCTTACCACTATAATACTGGTGGCGTTCTGGCCTACCGGTATAACACTGGTAGCTATCACGACGAACATTGGTGGCAGCAAGAACAGAAATTATTAACAGCATTAATAGTAAAAGAGAACTCCGCGTGATAGTGATAGTGATAGTTTCCTATTGTGGTTACATATAAAAAAAAACGTAATCAATTAATAGAATTGTGAAGATCTATTATGGGCTCTGCCTTGTTAGATCTTAATTGAAAAATTTACGGATCAATGTATCGCGCAACTAATTAGTGTGCAAAAATATAAGGCTAATTGACACGCAGCAAATTTTTGCGAGAGACCGGAAGTAACATGGATAAAAGAATTTTCATTTAGACTGAAGTGGTAATTTGAAGTTAACGGAATTTTGAAATTATGCTGGACAGAGATGCGATTAACACAAGACCGTGAAGGCCGAGTGAAGCCCATAGAAAAAGTAGTAAAATAGAAAGAAAGGCTAATGTGGAGGCCTTTGAGAGAGCGCACCGAGAAAATAAGGAAAAAATCCTGGCTGAGAAGATGCAATTAGAAAGATGGAAATTATTGGTAGGGTTCTTCTATTAATTAAGAAAAATTCTATAGCGTGAAAAGTATACACCTATACTTTACATATAACAGTAGAAGAGAAAATAGAGGAGGAAAGACAAGAACGCATAGAGGCTGAAAGAAAGCCAGAGAGCAAAAAAAAGAAGAAGATAGGAAACAAGAGAGGAAAGATAAAAGAGAAAAAGAGGAAGAAAAACAGGGCGGTAGGCAGGCCGATAAAAAATATTACCAGGATGTTGCAAAAACAATTGACAGACTAATGAAAACTCGTTGGGAAAATTCGCAAAGTGACGTTTTATCACAAGTTACTTATAGGCCGTCGGATAGCCATAATAATTTCTCTAAGGATCTATTGTGAGAAAATGAAAATTACCAAACATCAAACACTTTTACGAGAAAATATAAAACTCCGTTGACTACGGGGGAGGTGGACCGGCCCATAAAACCAAATTGGGAGGCTGTGCCACCCTGTCGGAAAAAAAGAAATTCTTGATACTCAAAATGTTGATATACTGGTAAAATTTGATTCCCCGGAGCCTTTTTCTATAAATTGCCATAATAGAGAAAGTAACCTTTAAAAGAACAAATTGGGCTATAGCCCATAATGAAGGAAACATTGACGAGTTTGTGAAATCACATAAAATAGAAGGAAAATTAAACGTAAAATTGACCGAAATGGTAATTGACTAAGGGAGTGAGCAGACTTTTGTGCGAATGGACCTAATTAAAAAGACGGAAATAGACCATAAAATAATATTACAACAGTGTGTTATTATGGAGATGAGCACCAATGCCCGTCTGCTTGGGTAAGAATAGAAATTGCAAAGAAGGACGGTATGGTCCAGAGAAAAACGTTAAAAGTAGGCTTAGTACTTATGCTAGCAGTGGATGTTTTACTAGGAGGAGACTTTGGAGATATTTTTGCAGAAAATACAAAACTTGAGAAAACTTTTAATGAATATGAGACGCTAACAAGTACAGGCCCAAAATGAAACACTGATTGTACCAGAGAAAATGAGAAGAAATTTATTGTACGCGCTTTTCCTCGCAAATTTCGGGAAATTTTAGTACAATATGAAAAACCAAATGTCGGAATTCAGTTCCCATTTGATAACAAAATGTTTGTTTCTGGGGTAAAAATAAAGAGAACTAAAAGAGAGAGAAACAAGATGCAAAGCGGACTGGTAAAAATTTGATTCCCCGGAGCCTTTTTCTATAAATTGCCATAATAGAGAAAGTAACCTTTAAAAGAACAAATTGGGCTATAGCCCATAATGAAGGAAACATTGACGAGTTTTTGTGAAATCACATAAAATAGAAGGAAAATTAAACGTAAAATTGACCGAAATGGTAATTGACTAAGGGAGTGAGCAGACTTTTGTGCGAATGGACCTAATTAAAAAGACGGAAATAGACCATAAAAATAATATTAAAACAGTGTGTTATTATGGAGATAAGCACCAATGCCCGTCTGCTTGGGTAAGAATAGAAATTGCAAAGAGGACGGTACGGTCCAGAGAAAAACGTTAAAAGTAGGCTTAGTACTTATGCTAGCAGTGGATGTTTTACTAGGAGGAGACTTTGGAGATATTTTTGCAGAAAATACAAAACTTGAGAAAACTTTTAATGAATATGAGACGCTAACAAGTACAGGCCAAAATGAAACACTGATTGTACCAGAGAAAATGAGACGAAATTTATTGTACGCGCTTTTCCTCGCAAATTTCGGGAAATTTTTAGTACAATATGAAAAACCAAATGTCGGAATTCAGTTCCCATTTGATAAAAAAATGTTTGTTTCTGGGGTAAAAATAAAGAGAACTAAAAGAGAGAAACAAGATGCAAAGCGGAACTACAATAAGGAAATGCAGTCAAAGATGGACACTGGAGTCCAATTCAGATTTCATGACGATTTATTTAATGCTACTACAAAAGTAAAGAAAACTAAGAGGGAGAAAAGAGATATTAAATGGAGCTACAATGAAGTAATGCAGTCAAAGATGGTGGACACTGGAGTCTAAATCAAATTTAACGATGTAGAAAATTGAGAAAAGTGGAGATGAAAAGAGGAATGCAAAAAAAAAGAGACAAAATTCGGAGATTCAGCCTGAAGTGGGGAAAAATTAAAAAATGTTGGATGAGCTGTGCCTTGATAACAGAAATAATAGGGAGAAAAATAAAATGTTGGATGGGCTGTGCCTTGATAACATAAATAATAGGGGGGCAAAAGTGGTCAAAGACCCATGGGAAAAAAACAAGATGGTTACAAAATAGAGATGAATGACCTACAACGGGTTGGAGGAAAGTTGGGAAATATTGAATGTCGAGTCGGATTGGAAAAAAACTTGGAAATGAATCTGAGATTGGTATTATCAACTCAGAAGATATGTCGATCCTTTATGAGGGGGAGGAATCCCTTGGGGAAGATCCCCTGCGGGAGGTCGCGAAAGATAGCCCTTTTCCTCAATGCACAACTGGCGGACAAGTTGTGATCCCTTTACCGAGGTTTTGCCTCTCTGATCTGGAGTCCTTGGATAATACTCTCTCCCAGTCACTTCACGTTTCACCCAAACCTTTGTACAGTAACCCTATTCATAGTTTTTACCCTTCATGGGAACCGACAATTACTACCGGCAAATTGTATTCAGTGGGAGATGTATCCAAGTTTCATCTTCAATTAGAATCAACGCATATTCTTTATTTGATTATCCCAAGGGAGGGAACCCAGAAAAAAGCCAATTCATAGTTCACTCAAAATTTTACTTCATTCCCAGTACCCTTATCGTTTTCACAGGCCTTTGCATTTTCGGCCTTGGATTATTTGAATTATGCCAAGGGCAATTCACTTTTTTTATTGAGATATGGGGTTGTTTCCACCGATGGAAATTAAGAGGCTAGTGCAGCCAATTTTTCACGATGGCTGGCATCATCATATGTGCCATAAACTGATTCTCTGCTCCTCTCAAATGTAAATTCGTGAGAGCGAGAAAATTTTTTGTTTTTGATTGTGCTGCGCACAATCATTGTCTACGAATCTTGGGGACTTAAACTTTCAAAACCTAATGCGGATGCTATACTATTTAGACCATGGTGGTCCTACAGTACAGACATGTCGATGACGACCGATCTAGAGCCAAGCGGTGGAAGTAGTAGCACATACACTGGTGGAAGAGAGAAGGCAAATGGATTTTTGTAAAACTGAAGTTATGTGTTTATGTTTGTAAGGGTGGACCAAGGTAGCGCGTGGGCGGTCATTTATCTTATGGGGGGAGGTGTTGGGGTTCCACCCCTGTTTCTTTTCCTTTCAGATAAATAACTTGTTTTCGTTCTAATTACATTTGCTTAGATTTGCATATAGTATAATTCTCAATGACAATTTTAAAAGTCTCGTTGCTAAGCTATAGTTGTGTTGCAATAATTAAGCTTTGAAGTAAATTCTATTTTTGTACTTCCTGGTTTGAGTCATTGAATAATAGGGCTGGGAAGGTAGAATTGGTTATGAATGGGGATTGAGATGATTGACTGGGCCAAGCGAAGGTCCACCCCTATGAACAGTATTGTAAAGATTATTATTTTTGAATTAGTCTACTTTGAGACCCCGTATAGGGAGTCTGTAATGGGAATTTATAGATGTGTTTATTGTGACTGTTTGGAAAAATACAAGTAAGATATTTTCTACAAACTGTGTACTAGTTCAGTAACCCAGGCAGGGTAGGAATAGAGTTACGAGATACCGTCATTATTATATGGACAGGGGGGTTTATTACCTCCAAGGAGAGAGTTAGAGATTTTCTAGCTGTAACCCAAGGTGGGTACATCTGGCTTTAGAAAGTGGCCATTTGACCACTCGATCACGTTATCATACCCTGGGACAGGGGGTATACCGTAAATCGGGCCCTGACACACCCAGTAGATACGAAACCGTTGGGTAAGAGCGGGAATCCCAATAACATTTGGGCCGACAAGGGGTTCTCCTCCTCGAGTAAGTGGCATAGCAACCTTTTTGCGTCATTTTCGCAACAATAAGTGGTGACCCCGTACCTTACATCCAATAATTAGCATTAAAACCAAACTTCACTTCTTGCATGGTTTACTGCTAAATAGAACAGTACTGTAGAATTTTACAAAATTTTTTATTTATAAAAATAAACTATCTTAAACATTTTGGGAAACATAAGACACAAATTATCAATATTAATAAACTGAACTGAATACTTACCCTCACGATCAGACTGTCTTCTCTCTCTGAATCAGAATGTCTTCTCTCTCTGAACTGAATGCCCCCTAGGCAAAATTGTCGCCCTTCGTCGTTTAAAGGTCTTAACACTAAATCTACTTCTGTATTATACGTTTGTTGGTAGTTGAAGGAGATGATTTTTTTTTGTCAAATTAATCGCAAATCATAACATTCGAAAAACAAAACTAAAGACAAATTAGGTCTTGGGAGGAGGTTTAGTTGCCCTCCAATCTTTACGGTCTCTAGAACAGACACTAGAAAGGACAATACAAAAAAAAAAACGAATAGATAATGCATCTATGATCAGTCTTCTGGCAAAAATATACAATTCCACATTTTGTGCAGATAGGAGATCATAACCCTCAAAATAACAGTTTCTGATACGCTGAATCTGAAGGTCTGATTTTACATTAAGATTTATTGAATTTTGGGGGGGGTGTTTTCTCCCTTTTCGAAAATCAGGCTCCTGTTTTCAAAATCCCCTAATCCATCAAAATCTCTTTTTCTTCTGAGGCTAGGAGCCTTTGGTGAGTAGATATTAAACGCAATGAAATTTATATATTAGCAATCTGCATAAAACACAATTCTTATCAATTATCATCAAAATTCCATTTTTGAGTTTCGGTTAGAATTTAGCGGAGTCGCTTCTTAATTACAGTTTAACACTATCAACTGTTAATAAAACTTATTGGGCTAACGTCGTATTTTTTAAATTATCTTGTAGCAAACCGGAATTTTTGAAGCACGATTCATGCTATTAAAGTGTAGTATTTCTTAGTCCAGTTGAAATGGCCAGTTGAATGTTTGTTGGGCCAGTTGGGCCAGTTGAACATTCAACTGCCTTATTTTTTATATTTTTGTTTTGAGATTTCTATTATATACCATGAAAAGTGCCAATTACACCAGGTAAGCCCCCCCTCCACCTAGAATTCAGCTTATGGGTGGTCATGGCACAAGAGAATCACAAGAAGAACAAGATAAAAAAAATCTAAAAAACAAATAAAACCACCACCAATAAAATACAATTGGCACAACTAATCCAAGTAGGGAAAAGAAAACTATTAGAGTTACTTCAGTGAGAACACCAAAGCAACTGAGGTAAAATGCAAAAAATGAAATTAAAGTAATTATTCTGTTGCAAAATAATCCTCTTGTTGGCTAATACTGAAACAAATCGTTTTGGTCTAGAAGGTAATATATTCCCCTGGTGATTTACCTCAGTTGCTTTGGTGTTCTCACTGAAGTAACTCCAGTAGCTTCTTCTCCCTATGTGTATTAGTTGCACTAATTGTATTTTATTGGTGGTGGTTTCATTTGTTGTTTTTTATTTTTTTTTTACCTTTTTCTTCTTGTTTCTCCTGTGCTGAAGACACCTTTTTTTGTTTAAAATATAATATTTAATGTTTTTTTTTGGTTAAAATATATGTTTAAAATATGTTTGATGCACAAACTAGCATTTGATGACAGGGGCACAAAGGCTATAATCTTCCAGACATAAATAATAAAATCATTATCACATTTGCTTCTTGTTGTAGATACCACTATCCCGAGGTGATTAAAATAAAGAAGTATTTATAAGAAATTCCTAAGCATTAAATGGAATTTTAAGGTTATCAAGATTTGTTTCCCTCCTAAATTGAATAAATAGACTCACAAATATTTAAAATGTCATAAGTCGGGAATGAGCGAAGGTATGAGGCCTGAAACACTTCCAAAGTGTGTATTTTGAGCATTAAAAATATTCCTAAAAAATTTAATAAGAAACAAAGGTTAAGCCGGGTGATGGAAGGTTAGTGATCTTTTGAGGGGAAAGAATGAAGCTAGGTAGGCTACTTCAAAATACTAATATCTATATAGTATTTTTAATATCCTACAGGGAACACTGTAAAATTCTTAAGAAGACTTTGAAAAAAATGCTAGAATACTTATATTATTCCTTAAGGGATAACAATGAATTTTATTCAATCCTGAAATGGTCAAAAATATATACTATATTTATGCATTTGGTATGTGTTTTGCTGGTGCCAATTCAACTTTTTTGCTGTTAAATTAATTTGAAGAAAAGAGTTGGCATTTAGAAAATATATATAGTATTAATGTGATTTGGGACTTAGACTTAACCATTGGGGGCAGAAATGACATCATCCTTGAGCTGGATTACAATGTTTGGTAGATGTCTTGATTATGGGATATTGAGAAGAAATCACGTATTACTATATTTACATAGTATACATTTTGCATACAGCTTTGCATTATTTTTACCCTTAACTCCCCCTTTACCCTTATATCCACATATATAGTCAAAACTAGGGTATAATTCTACTTTAGCCACTTATGGCTATCTTGGAAAGGGGTTAGGTTAGGAAAATGAAACTTTCGGGGATGGATCTACAGGCTAAAGTGTGTCCTGTGAAGGTATTTTGAAGTACCCACCTCTACTCCTTCTCCTCTTGAGGGTCTTGACCTTCGATGACCTTTAAAAATCTGTGGTTTATAAAAGTGAAACCTTGCAAAATAGATCTTTTGCTTAAATGAAGTATAACGAAATTGTTTTTCAGCTTCACAACTTTGCTCAATACCAATTTATAAGTTTTTAAAGATATACAAACACATTTGTAAATTTTGAAAATAAATGTTGGTATGGCTTAAAATTCTACTCAAATAACAGGAATTGCATTTTCAGAACTTAGACCAGAGACAAAAGAAACTGATAACTGAAAATTAAGGTAAAATGCTGTTTTGTCAAAATTTCAATAGGTATAGACCTGTCATGTAGGCAAATTTCAGGGCCCTCTAGAGAAAGGAGTGTAGGTAGGTACTTCAAAATACCTTCCCAGGCCATACTTTAGCCTGTAGAACTATCCCTGAAAATTTTATTTTCCTAACTCAAACTCCTTTCCAAGATAGCCAAAAGTAGCTAAAGCAGAATTTCACCAAAATTTGGTAATTGCCATGTATTCTTGCAATGCATCTCTCTTGTTTCAACTTGTGTAGCCTACCCATTATTGAACCAACTGTGACAAAACAAGAACTGAAAAAACAAGAGTGATGGGTGGAGTAATGCATTAGAAATATATAACTTCCATATTAAGGGGGGGGGATCAGGGATGAAGTGTAGCAGGGCTGCATGGCAAAATGTGTTAACTATAATTAGGCTAGGCTAATCTGCATATTACTAAGTAAGAATTAGACTAAGAATTCCCAGTAGACCTATGCATTGATGGAGTGTACCCCCCTTCCCATACTAATGTGCAAAAATACACCCAGAGTTGCAGTTAAGATTCAAATCTAACCTTCACTTGCATCACAAATGAACTCTGCCCCCATCAATATATTCAAAGGTACTTTCTCATTATGTGGGCCTCTAGGGTTAAACCGCTGTAGAGTAGGTAATGATAAAACCCGATTTGACGTGTTAACCGCTTTGGAGTAGGCAATGATAGCGTGGTTTTCATTGCGCATACGATATTAAAACTGTGTTTTTTGGGGGGTTTAAGGGGGGAAGAGATACCTAGGTTAGGTTACGTATTTAATATATGCTATGCTTTACCGCCCCCCCCCCCCCTAATGTGCAAATATATAGCCCAAACTTGTTTCTGAACTATTATATACTCATCCTATTTTATTTCATTAGCATTAACCAAACTTCAACTTTTTAGAGAGGCCTGCATAATAGGAAAGTACCTATTCAAATCAGGGTATATATTTGCACATTAGAGGGCTGGGGATAAAGCTCATATGTGATGCAAATGAATGTTATATTTGGATTTCAGAATATTAATAAATGGTGTATTTGGATGCAATTCTGGGTTCTCAGTATTGAAAATGTTCTTAAACAAGGAAATCGTTGCAGTATATCAGAGTTATTCACTTGGTAATTAAAAAAAAAAAATACTCCTGTGGTTAGGTGTTGCGGTTTGAATCATAATACTAAGGATTCGTAAACAAATGCTTCAACAATTTAAATATACTCGGGTATAGCTGTATTGCCATATTAAATTATCGCCAATCTGTAAAATCCACAGTATGAGCCCCTTCCCCTGAGTTTTGGGTTTTTTAAGAAGAAAGACTATTGATGCTTGTTTATTTGAAGTTTCTTTCAGAGGTGATCGTATTGACCCAGTGGTTGAAGAATATCGAGAGAAGGCTCATTCCAACTGAAGTTGAAAGTTAAAGTGTCCTTTTTAAGTGACCTAAAAGATTGGAAGGCAACTACCCCCATAGTCCCTTGGAGAAAATCTTTAAGTTACAAAATGTGCCTATGTTTACGCATAGTATTTTGTTATTGAGAAGTATGCATACTATTTTAGATGAGGATGGGGAAGAATTTTTTGCTGGGGGGATTGTCCATGGGGAGGGAAGATTCAGGGGGGTGAATTATTCAGGGAAAATTTTATTCTGGGGGAATTTGCCAAAATTCTTATTATGTCTTGCTTTCTTTTTGCCGACTCAATTTTACGTGGGGAGATGTTAACAGAAATTTTCAGTGACAAATTTCTATAAATATTGAATTGTCTACACAATATATCCAGGGTGAGGAAAGGATTTTTTCGTGGAGACGAAGCCATATATCCTGGCATTATTTGAAAAACAATCTGAAATTAATTTTTTTTAAACAAGAATTTTCAACTGAAAGAAAGGAGCAACATTAAAATTAAAAAAGACTATAAATTATTACGTGTATGAAAGGGCTGCACTATTGGAGAAGAGTTGTTTGAATGGAAAATTTAAGAATTTAGTTTCCTTTTTAAGTCACAAAAATATCAAGCCAGAATAAAAATCTACCATGAAACTCATCAAATAAAGCTTCAACATCTCAGGACCCAGTTTCCAGTACTTGGCGGGAGCTTCACAGACACATAAATGTTTGTTGTACCTTGCAGTTTAAATATGATAAAATCTCAAAATTTACTGTATGTTCAATATTTAGTCATCTGTTTTCACTATTCTACACCTGCTATTGCATTTATATTTTTCAAATAGTAATGTCTTTACTTTTTTTTTACAAAAATAAAATTTATAATCTTTGTTTTGTATATAAAAACATTGGAAAAAATAGAATGTCATTAGAGCTATTCAATACAATCATGGACAGCTACTCTTTCTGTGAAAGCAATTTTTCAGAGGAATCAGATTCAGATGAAGATTCACCAATAATAGTACAAAGTTTAGAAAATCTTGCAGTTCCTGAAAAATGTATTGAGCCAGAATGTCACCCAGTATATAGTAGATACTTAGGTACTGTTAAATCAGATTTTCAGATTTACCTGCAGAAGCTGAGAAGGATCTGCAGAAGCTCAGCTTCTGCAGGTAAATTTTTCTTCCCAAAAATATACACATGTGTATGAACAAAACAACCACAAAGAGCAGTAGCTCATAATTTAACACAAGGAAGTATTTAAATGTCAAAAAATATAATTACAAAAGTGCTTGGGAGGAAATATGACATTTGACTCTCTTTGCAGGTCCAAAACCTAAAAAAACGCAATTTTTCAGATATCAGCAAAAGAAAATTGAGACTAGGTATGCAAAGATTGCTACAATCTAAGAAACATCTAGTTGACATGCTCTTGCTTAACCTTCTTTGACCACTCTGTTTTTTATGTTTCATAAGCTTCTCCTTATTTTCATAAAGTTTTCTGAAATGAAATCTGAAAAGATTATATTTAATCACTTTTTCTTTCCTTAATGTGATAGAAAAAAAAGTTTTTTGACATTGATTTAATTTTTTTTATATACACTTTCAAAGCCAGAAATGGTTTGGTTTATGTATGTGTGCATGTTTATCCCTTTACCTCCATCTTCTCTAAAAATAAATTTTATTTTGTATCTTATTTTATTCGCAGTTCATTTACCAGTTTTTACAACCTTTTCCTGGATGCTGGTGTGGTAAGCCACGGGTCTTACCGCTTTGGTGCAAAAATGGTGCTACACCACTTACTGGAGAGCAAAGCCTCCGGCGGCGCCAAATATTATAATGGGATCCCCGCGCTTACCATAACGGTTTTGTAAATATAGGGTTTGTTAGTACCCAATTTACAGTATACCCTGACCCCAGGGTATGATAACGTGATCGAGCGGTCAAATGGCCACTTTAAGGCAAAAAGTGTACCTGACCTGGGTCGCCACTAAAAATCTCTAACTATCTCCTTGAAGGTAACGAACCCCTCTGTCAATATAATAATGACGGTATCTCGTAACTCTGTTCCTACGCTGTCTGGGTTCCTGGAAAATTAGTACACAGTTGTAGAAAATATCTTACTTGTAATCTTCCAAAGGTCACATATAAAAAAAAGAATAGGCTTCCCCAAACGGAGTCTAAATGCAGACTATTAAATAATATTTTACACTAACAGAATCTTGGTACGTGGGGTGTGGCCCAGTGTGACGCGAGCCAATCAAATGATTCAAGTCCCTCAATTAAATTTGCCCGACACATACTTTCAGAATCAATGACTTGAATTTTAGCAAGCCCATACGATGACTCATACTGAATTTTAGTCCAAGCAATTTACTTTCTCTTGCAAAATGGTTGCCTTGATGATGAACTTAACATATGATTGAAAATTATCTTATAGACAACTGTAATTACGGAAAATAAAAAGGGTCATTTATCTGAAAAGAAAAGAAACAGGAGTGGAACCCCAACACCTCCTCCTGTAAGATAAATGACCACCCTTCCGCCACGCTATCCCACCCTTACATATATGACACTTAACTTCAAAATCACCAAATTTATATCTTCTTTTCTTTCTTCCACCAGTGGCCTGTACTTCCACCGCTTGGCTCAGGATCCGTCGTCATCCACACGTTTCTACCGTAGAACCACCATGGCATCCGCATTAGGTTTTGAAAGTTGAAGTCCCCAAGATTCGTAGAAAATGATCGTGTGCAGCCCAATCAAAAACACAAATTTTCTCGCTCTCAAGAATTTACATTCGAGAGGAGCAGAGAATCAGTTTGTGGTACATTTGATGATACCAGCCATCATGAAAAATTGGCTGCACTAGCATCTTAATTTTCATCTGTGGAAACAACCCCACATCTCAATGAAAAAGTAAATTGCCCCTTGGCATAATTTCAAATAACCTAAGGCTGAAAATGCAAAGGCCTGTGAAAACGATAAGGGTACTGGGAATGAAGTGAAATTTTAAGAGAACCATGAATTGCCTTTTTTCTGGGTTCCCTCTCCTGGGATAATCAAATGAAGAATATGCGTTGATGCTAATTGAAGATGAAACTTAGATACTGAATATGGTTTGCCGGAAATAATTGTCGATTCTCATGAAGAATAACAACTATGAATAGGGTTACTGGAAAAAGGTTTGGGTGAAATGTGAAGTGACTTGGAGAGAGTATTCCCCAAGGACACCAATCAGAGAGGCAAAACCTCGGTAAAGGGATCACAACTTGTCCGCCAGTTGTGCATTGACGAAAAGGGCTATCTTTCGCGACTTCCCGCAGGGGTATCTTCCCCAAAGGGATTCCTTCCCCTCGCAAAGGATCGACATATCTTTTGAGTTGATAGTAATAATCTCAGATTCCTTCCCAAGTTTTTCCAATCCGACTCTACATTCATTGTCTCCCAACTTTCCTCTGACCGCTGTAAGTCGTTCATCTCTATTTTGTAACCATCTTGTTTTATTTCCCATGGGTCTTTGACCTCTTTATCCCCCCTATTATTTATTTTATCAAGGCACTGCCCATCCAACATTTTTATTTTCCGCCACTACAGGCTGAATCTCAAAATTTTATCGCTTTTTTTTTACTTCTCTTTTCATCTCTACTTTTCTCAATTTTGTCATTCGCGCAAAATAATAAATCTTCGTTAAATCTGACTTGGACTCCAGTGCCCATCATCTTCGCTGCCTTCCTTTATTATAGTTCCGTTTTTGCATCTTTTTTCTCTCTTTTAGTCTTCTTTATTCTTACCGCAGAATCAAATATTTCGTCATCGAATGGGAACTAAACTCCGATATTTGGTTTTTCATATTGTACTAAAATTTCTCGATGTTTACGAGGAAAAGTGCGTACAATAAATTTTGTCTCATTTTTCTTTGGTAAAATCAGTGTTTCATTTTGGCCTGTACTTGTTAGCGTCTCATATTCACTAAAAGTGTTCTCAATTTTTCTATTTTCTGGAAATTTTCCTAAAAAATCCTTTTAGCGCGTCTTATTTTCAATATTATGTTGTCTTTTTACCTCTGTATCCTATTCTCTGTGGATTATCAATATTTCGAACACACGTATCAAACATTTCACTTTTCCGACAGGGCGGCGCAGCCTCCGAATTTGTTGTATGGGGCGGTCCACGAAGTCAACGTAGTCAACGAAGTTGCGTATTTTCTCGTTACAGAATTTTACTGTCTGATAATGCTGTGATACTCTCTCCCTCATTGACCTTCCCTTACGGGCTTCACAGGCTTTAGTAAGGGTTTCCATATGAGCCTGATGATATATCTCATTGGCTTGTCTATCTTTTTCAAATTTTTCCATACGGGCCTGATGAAGTATTTCATGGACTTGACTATCTTTTCCAATTTATACATCCCATCCTGTAATTTTTTCATATACTCTCGTTGCTCTCTCTCAAAGGCCTCAATATTAGCCTTTCTTTATATTTCCTACTTTTTCTATGGGCTTCACTCGGTCTTGAGTTAATCTTATCTCTGTGCGACATTATTTCAGAATTCCATCTGTCATTATTTCTTCTTAATTCATTTTCTGAATTCATTTGTTCCATATATGTACTATCTCTAACCCGCAACACTCCTTCATTTGGCACAGCCTCTGAGGGGTGAGTTCGTCTTGTTTTTTCACATATTGTTTTCCTTGTTTATTTCGTACCCCCTCATTTTACCGCTTATACTCTTCTCCGATTATATTATATCTTTTAATCAGTTAGTCAATCTTGGCAACTTCAACAATTGCCACACGCAGAAATTATAATACACAATCACTATTGTGAATTATCAGCTTCGTGTAATGAGATTCAACAATTTTTCAAATAACCGGAATATCTAGACTTCATTTGGGATAACGACTTCTTTCACAGTAAGCAATTTTACGCGAGTGAAATATATCTCCGAAAAACTCAAATAATAACCCAACTTTCAACGTTTTCTTATCTATCCTTAAATCCTGCAATACTTTTTAATACGGAAATTTCCCCACTGTAAACTCAAACTCAATTAATTTCACGTTATTCTTTTTTATTTTTGTCTAACAAGGCACAGCCTATTATAGACCGTCATAATTCTATTAATTGATTCCGTATTTTTTTCTCTTTATATGTAATCACAATAGGCTACTTTATAGGCTAAATTAGCTTGTCTTTTCGAAAATGTGGAATTCTTTTACTATCAGTGCTGTTGATAGCTCCTTTTCTTGCTGCCACCAATATTATAATGATAAGCCACAATGCCACCAGTATTGGCGTGGCAAGGTACGGGTGTCACCACTCTTTGGTGCAAAAATGGTGCTACACTACTTACTGGAGGGAAAAGCCCCCGGTTATTTATTGTGATTAATTTAAAAAGTTTTTTAAAGAAAAGTAAATAAATCCATAAAACCGAAAATGAGCAGAAATAAAATCAAATAATCTACCAAGCGTAAAACTACCACAAGTCAGCATCGATAAATAAATGAAACCAAAACGAATAGAAATTAGTCAAACTCAAAACGAGCAGAAATTAACTCGAGTAGGGCTCAAAATTCCCTAAGCCTTCCCAAGGTCCGAACATAATTTGCACTTTATGAATTTTTTTTAATATTTCACTTTTGAAACTTTAATAAATCAAATATTATTACCTTTTAAGACTACTATTACAACTATGCCAAAGGGTATGAAGGTGAAATTTTCAGATAATTTATCTGAAAATTTTTATTGTACAGATGACAACCTGCCATCCGTATGCAGGCTGTCAAAAGGGCATATCAGCATTATCTTAGGGACAGTTTCTTATGCGACAGTAAAATTTACCACGCTTGTTGCGGGGGATGTTGAGCTAACCAAAAGACAATATTTGCATCATAATACTACTGCTTTTGCTCCTACAACTACTGCTACTATTATTATTATTATTGCTACTAAAGCTAAGACTACTACGGTTAACTCTACTGCTACTACTATAACTACTAGTGCTACTAATACTGCTAATAAATCTAAGGGTATTAATGCAAAAATTTTGGGCTATATTTAACTGTATTGAAATAAATCGAAACACACTATGCCCACATAGGTTGTCAAGAGGACGTATCAGCAATGCCCCCTTATCAAGACCTTGCCCTTTACGCTAGTTTTGACATTTTGTTCTAATTCTTTAAGAACGATTCCTGGAACACAATGACCGTTTAATTAGAATATGAAGTTTTTGTTTTGTTTTATTCCATAAGAAAACTTCAGTGCAAAGAAAGAGGTCTTGAGAAAGGGGTAACCCCTTTCATATACATAATAATGTCTCTTGGTTTTAAGTTTTGATAGTATTTGTTAATGGGAAACATATGGAACAAGTTTTTTAAAGAAAACAAGAGATTCATTAAAGCAAAACGAGCAGAAATAAAGTAAAGTATTCTTGAAAGCCAAAAACTATGAAGTCAAATAGAATAAAAGGTATAAATTATTTATTCTATGAAAAAGACTATGTTGATAAAAATGAACAGAAATTAATTGGGGAATATTTTGTGAGGAAGATCCATTGGCATTATTTTTTTTATTTAGTATCAAGAATTAAGAATTTAGGAATAAGAAAAATTAAATGCCCTGGGAGAAGAATTAATTTTGCCATTTTTAGAGATGTGAATTTAAACATAAAATAAACTAATATAAATGAAGATAAAATAATTAGTTTTTTTTAATTTACTACAAATGCAGAAAAAAACACTATCTCTCTGTTATATTAAACCACTCTATTGGAGCACTATATTATACTATACAAATGAATGATATTAAGGAGCAACACTAACCTTCTACTGCGGATTTATTTCTCTCAATTCCTGTTTCATGGAGGGATGAAGATCCACCTTGGCCTTCAGTAGAGGCTCCTCCTCGCTTTGCTAATCTTTCACCAATGTTTCTAGATGAATATGAAGATGGATCCAATCCACAAGAGTCCGCCACAAAAGAAGGATGGGCAGCACATGACTGCCCTAATATGTCTCTAATTTCATCAATATAGGGAGGGTTGTCTTCCAGTGTATCCAATCCTTCCCCTGTGACAGACTCTAATTTCTTTACGTACCCGTGGTATAATGTCCATAAGTTCGTCCATTTTTGTGAAACTTTGGTTACTGGGGTATCCCCAAGGTTAAAATCTTTGGTCTCCACGTCTCTCGCAATTTCTGACCATATATCCGTTTTTAAAGTCTTCGCGTCATTTAGTGTCTCCCAGTTGGTCTTCACCAATGAGAGTAGTAACTGAACAGCCTTCTCATCTTCTTCTCTACTTTTCCTTTTTTCTTTCCAGACCAGATTTCACTTCCTTTACTCTTCCCATAAAGATGCAGACCAGATTGCGCTTCCCATGAAGAGCATGGCATTGGCTCTGTGTTGTGCTCTCCTGAATAGGTGTCCTTAAGTGCCTCTGAGCTTAAGGCCTCTCCAGAACAGGTGTCAATAATTTGAGATTCTGGGACAAGTGTCTTTTGTACTTCATATATAACCTGTTTCCCTACAAGAAAAAATCTTTTAAAGCCAAAGCATTTTTTACGCTGAAATAAAAGATTAAGTGCTTTGTCAAAAAAAAATAAAAAAATAAAAAAAAAACATAAAACTGTGGTAAATATTAAAAAAATAATGAAAATTTGAAGTACAGCACAGGCAGTCACACAGTTGAACTGGAAACAAATATTTTAACATAGTGTTTCATTCTCTGAAGATATGATGTTTCAACATATTATGTAAATAAAAGAATTTCAGAAAAAAAGACAATTTAGGACATGGTGCTTAGGCTATTAATCAACTAAAGAGTTTAAAAAAAAAACTTCTTGCAGGACAATAAGTACCTGCTAGAAAGGATCCACCTTCTATATTTTATTCTAAGTTCAAACTTCCCATCATCATGGTTACAGCAGTAGCTGCAACCTAGTAAAGTGCAAACCACAGCCAATAGTAAAACAAAGTTGAAAAACGCGTTCGAAAAAAAGCCTGGTTTGAAAAAATTGCCATTTCACACTGAGTCAGAAATGGTAATTATTATTTTGTTTAATCAAATAAAAATAAAAATAATTTTTGCTATTTTTAGTATTAAAAAAATAAAAATAATTGTTTGCTGCAAAATCAAATTTATGTTGATTTTATAGAAGAGCCGGGAACTCTCAAAAACGGTATTAGATCAAAGCCAAAATTAAGCATGCTCATCAAAACTTAAAAATTATGGAATCAGCATGTTCAAATACCTTACAACACGTTAATACAGTCCCCAACCTTGAACAACAAGAAAACCAATTTTTTTTTTTGGCATGGGTAGCACTGATGTGTCTCCTTTTTTCTACCAGGGCATTATTTTACAAAGGGGGGGATTCCCTGCATTATTTGAAAACCATACCAAACAAAATAAAAAAAAATCAACTAGAAGTAAGGAGTAACATCAAAAAAATTTAAAAATGACAGAAATTATTCTATATGTGAGGGGGATGCCCTGCCCATCCACCTAGAAAAGTAAAATATATAATTGCAGTATTGCTTTTACATTATATTTCTGTTGCTTAGAGAGAAATAAACGGAATTCCAGAGTTTATATATTGATTCATTTGTTCTTCATTTTGAGTAATACTAAAGCATGTGTTATACAATTATATTGTTATATGGTAGATTGTTGCATATAAGCAGAGACACCACTTAAGGGGATCAGAGATTATATCTTGACAAGGAGAAGGGTCAAAATTATTTTGAGAAACATTCTTTCAATGTAAAAATGTTTCTCTTCCCCCTCTATTGTGCTAAATTTAGAAATATTCCAAATCATACCTGTCTTCATCTATAGCCACTGCTCATAATAGTCTAAGCCTGCTTAGGTGCACATCATGTTCATCTGCAAAAACTTTTCTTTTCTTTGTTAAGCCCTAGCCTCATCCCAGTTAAATGAATGTAGTTTTTCTTTACTCAGAAATTAAAAATAGTTTTACTGAGTGATTAAATTTTACACTTACCGTTAGACATTTCAACCTTGTGGGTTGTTTCATCTGATCTAACAAGAATTCCTTTCTCACAGATTTCTTTAGGGAGTTGGCTGCTCTCTTCCATTTTTTGGCTTTCACTTAAACATCTAAAAATAGAATTATGGTAAAAGTATTTTAAACTTTATATGGACCAAAATAACCAGTTCAAAGTCTGGCTGTATCAAATATACATTTAAATTTAGCCTTAACTTGCAAGAGCTACAGAGACATCATATGTATTTTTTTTGTACTGCCTTTCAAGTATTGTTATTTCTCAACTATATGTAAGTATTCAATAAAACCATTACTTGTTACATTGTCTTCATGTATGTTACCAGATCCAAGGTATTGTTCTTACTATTGATCTACTACCAAGGTATAGTTCTTACCAAGGTATGCTGACTTACTAACTCCAAGAAGAAGAAAACTATTATCTTCAACAGCAATTATAACCAGCCCTCATACTCAAGATAAGACTCCATTAAGGGGCCTAAAATAAGCTCCCATCAAATACACTTTCTAAGAATTCAAAAACCACAGGAATCAATTGAGGGAGTTATCAGTCAATACTCCGTCCAGTCTTTCGAATATTATCTTGGCAATGGGGTGGGAGAAGAGAATTCTTAATGTTTTAAATTAATCCATGAGCTGCAGCATAAAAATATTAAAACTAAATTTTAAGTAAGAGAGTTAAATTCAATACTCATAGCTAACAAGTTCACTCTGTCAAATTTATTTAGAAAAAAAACACAGTGCATAATGTGTTATGGTAATTATTGGGTAAAAAAAAAAGTTTTCCTAGTTTAGCCTAATTTGTTGTATTTTGGTGCTTATCAGAAATATTTTGTTGATACTAAGAAGCTACTTCCCCGCCCCGTTCATAAAATTCTTACACATTCATTAGATTATACTTGACTAGTGCTCTACTGAAAACACAAAATAATAAAGAATTTTATATTGAAGAAACATAAGGCACTTGGAGTTTTTTTTTTACAAAGATTAAGTTTTATTACTGTTTTTTTCATGATATAACTACACTACTTTACTTTTACTACTTTTACTACTTTACTTTAGTAAATTGAGTTTATTTGGTACTGTTCTGTTACCTGGGTGCCATGCAAAAAGTGAAGTTTGGTTAATGCTAATGAAATAAAACAAAATAGGATGAAAATGCAATAGTTTAGAAACAAATTTTGGCTATACATTTGCACATTAGGGGGTAGGGGTGGGAGGTAAAGCATAGCATATATTAAATACATAACTATCCTAGGCACCTTTTCCCCCCTAAACCCCAAAAAAACTAAACTTTAAATATTGTAAATGCAGTAAGAAACCAAAGTTTGCAATCAAATTCTCTGGTGAACAACCTGTTTGACTACTTTCTTTTATCATCTCTCTTGCAAGGCTCCCAGCTAATAGAACAGTACTGTTTAAATGTCATATACGGGGGGGGGGGGGGGGGAAATTATAACAGGGAGGGGGAAATTTGATTAAAATGACCGCGCCACTCCCTATGGTAGAAAGTAGAAATAGATTAAAGTAACAAGTTAGAATTGTTTCGTGGAGTAGTTGTTTGATGAGGAATTCATTTGGGTTGGGGAGCCATCAGTCTAGGAGCGTAATCATACTTCGTAGGGTTATCTGCTTGTCAAGTACCTCTAATATTGCGTAAAGATCAGATTCCTGGGGAGCGCTAACTTTGGAGTACAATTGAACTAGGTACCTACTTTGATACGAGATACAAGCATATAATAAAAACAAACACAAATAGAAAAGTAATAGGTTCATTAAGACTTATATTGTGGTATACAGCAATGTACGTGTATAAGCAAAATTTCAATTCAATCGTACTGACAGTCAGAATGGTAATATCATAATCGATCATAGAATAGTCTAGTAGTAGTAGTGCAATAATAATAATACTTCGAAAAACACTTTTTCGTCACTATATAACACGAGTCTTGATTCTGGACTCAAACGCAGTTTTTCTTTTGTTGATTAGACTTTAGACTCAAGTTTGAAACGGGATTTAAACTCAATTAGGGGGAGTTTAATTTATATCAGAAGTAATTTTAGAAGGAAATAATTTTTTCGTATTTTAAGTACATATTACCTACAGAGAATGTGTTTCTCGTATAAAATTGTTTCGTGCATGGCTTGTATCTATTGATTTTTAAGTTATTCCTTAATTAATCACTGGGGGATTGATGTTTGCATTTAAAATGGGTTGACGTCAAATTTTAGTGTCTCCTTCAACATATTGTCTTTAAATGATGAGAGGAGTATATTGTCACTAGGGGTTAGTCACTGGGGTTACTTTTAGTTTCTATACTTCCATGATTGGTCTTTAGGTTCATTTTTCAGAAACTATCTCGTGCCAATTATGGGATAAAAGAGACGGGAGTTTTTCGACTATTTCTCGGGGGTTCAACATGTGAATCCATGACATGTGAATGGATTGGGTTACCAAATATCATAACTATGCAGTTATGTGGTATATAGCTTCACAGGGTTTGTCAAGGGTGATATTTATGCATTTACGTCTTATGCTTGTTGATGGGGGTTCTAAGGATTGTTCTGTTTATATAGTTCGGTAATACACCGGTTACTGAGGCTTATTAGGTAGTGTTACCTGATTCGTAATATGGTTTGTGATCAAGGTAACGACAATCAAAAAAGGTAACTGCAATTTCGTCCTAGCATCATTGCCTGATATTTATTTTGAGTACTCTTCGTTGGTTGAGGGATGATGAAGATAGATGCTACTAGGTTGTATCTGCACTGGACTACGTATTGTAATGATTGAATTCCAATATGTCGTTCCAATTCCTGGAATGAAAATAACTCGGCAAAATCACATGTTCTTTATACAGGTGAGTCAAAATACATAAAAGCGATAGTAAGTAATACGATTGGGCACATTTAACGGTGAATATTATGCTACAAACAACAATAACAAATACACTGATATTATTGCACTTTAACAAAACGAACGTTACTACCACGATATTAATTTTAACAAAACGACGTACTACCACGTTAGTTTCAAATATACAGAATTTCCCTTAGGAAATCTAAGACAGAGAGTTTTCTTCTAAATCGTTGTTTTAGAAGAACGACGATTTCAAGAGATTAATATGCCTTTAACTTTAATTAGGTTTTCTTATGACACTCTTTAGCATATGCTATTGCACACATTTTATTTTAATTTCCTTCAATGCTTCTCCAATTCTACATTAGATTTAAAACAATTATTTACTACATCATTAAATTTGAGGTCTTAACTTACTATATATTTTATGCCTTCATAGTTCAAGCACGTCCTTGCTGTTAAGAAACGCATGTTGCAGCGTCGTAACCGCACGGTTTACGTAAACGACAATTACAGTGATGGGACTAGAAAAAGCAAGGGCGAGTGGGGACCTCTATACCCACTCGTTTTCAATGTCTTCCCTTCTTCTTGGCCTAGACGTTTTCATAGGGTTTCTGGTTTAACTTCTGCATTTCAGTCGTTTCCACGTGTTCTTCCTTCGGGGTTTGCCTTCTTAGTCTCAAAATTCTTCCATAGTTAAAAGTTAGTAAGGTTCTCATAGTCAGGGAAATCGCGAACACGAAACAAACGCTCAGTAGTATGCTCCACCAGATATTGGTTGAGAATAATCCGTATCTATTCTCCATGTACGTTCGTCTTTGGTCTTCATTAGTAAATAGGGGGATCTGGGAATTCGCTGCTTCTCTTATTTTTGTAAGCGGTAATGTTCCTTTATTCTCTTCTATTTTGGACCATATTGAGGTTTTCATTTCCTCACTACCTATGTTGGGAATTGTGTATGACAGGTTGATTGCCTTAAAATTGATTAGGTTAGGACTTATTATATTTGTGCTCGTAGTTATTAACGGAGTTTGAACTGTCATCTTTTTAGATACGAGTCGAAATCCTTGTTTTATGGTTATCGTACCTATATCTTGTAAAAGTAATTCGGTCCTATAACTAGGATCGATTTTTTCAGTATAATTATAACACAAGACAACGTTCCAATAGTTTCTTTTGGAACAGAAAATAACCAAAGATCATTTCTAAGATGTATGAATATTTCTCTTTTAGTACTTCCTATCAAAGCTTCGCACGAATTAGGTATTTCATCTTGTTGTGTGTGTTTTAAAAATATATCTAACATACAAGATCCCGATTTGACATTATAAATGGGTAACGTAAGCTGGCATACTAGGTTTTTGAATGACACGCACTCTTTTAAGTCTTTTGGATTAGCTAAGGCGTATTTTCTTCTATCTTGATAAACAAGTAAAAAATTCAGCATCGGGCGTTATAGTCATTTATGAGTTTGTCTTTTTTATATTAGCGGGGAGGTAGATATTTTGTATAAGTCATATATGGATTGTTGATTTATCAATGGATTGTTACTACCGCAAATAATTGTTCATTTGTTTCCGTTATGTGAACTTTTAGTTTTGTATATATAAGAAATAAATTTTATACTTCTGGTTTTATGGGTAAATGTAACGAAACGTTAGATGCGTTTTTATTTCGTCTAAGATACGTTTTAGCTAGAAGGAACTACTAGGTCGTATGACAAAGTTCCTCCAATGAGGGCTAATAATGCAAATTCGAACTTACTAACGTCTGTCGCTAGATTTAGTAGTGACATGGTAATTATATCGAGTGATACCATGGTAAGGCTCGCGTCTGTTACCACGAGATCCGCTTCGTTCCTTAAATAATTAATTACATTTGCAGTTTTTGAGATTTTCTTAGATATCATTTTGACTTTATCTCTTTGGTAGTTTGCTATACTAGCTTGTATTTTCTGGACGTGTATCGTTACGTTCATGGCATTATTCAACTTTTTTACATTTTCCCTCAGGATGTTTAAGTCTTCCTCCGTTGTTAATCCAAAAAGGCGGGAGGCAAGTTCTCCTATAATGAGAATGAGGCTTGTTCACCTTCGGTATCTACTTCTTCGAAAGAAGTCTTAAAAATTCTTGTGGTGCTTTGTTTTAATTTTTGTATTTCCGTTTTAAATAATTCAAATAAAGGTTGTAATCTTTGTGTGTGTAATATTAAGAACGCTTGATGAGTTGACACTTTCTGGGCGTTTTTCTCATTTAGATCAGGTAATGGTTCGATGCCTTGTTTTGTCGGCTCATCGGCCGTGGCTAGTCTAGCACATATGCGTTTGCCGTCTATCGTCCAACATTTCTTATGTACGTAATTATCTTCTTCCTCTTTTCATAATTATTTTTCTTTTCTCCTGGCTTTTGTCCTTGTACTTTTATCGTTTGTATTTCGGTATGCATTTTTGGGATTCTTGCTCTTGCCTTTATAAAGACATTGCCAAAAGAATGGGTATGCGTAAATGTGGGCCCTGTTGACCATGTCCATTTTGTAAATGTCTTAGGTTTTAAATAAGTTAATATTGTTAAATTTCTAGTTTTTCTTCACTAAGTTTGATCAATTCTGACACTGTGTTTGCCGTAGTTTCTGATATTGAACACTGTATCTCTTTGGCTGGGGTCTCATATGTAGGTGTGGCTGTCGTAATATCGTTTTTTCATTTCCTTCTGTGGGGTTTACATACTCATAATCATGTTCGGCATTTGGGAATCTGGTCTTTGACTTGTCTAATTTTTCTAGATATGGCTTTTCTACCTTGTATTCTTAGGGATCTGTTTCTATTTTCTTTTTTCAGTTTAGATGATGTCCGTTCATTGACATTGTTCTTGGCCTGACTCTGCCATAGTTCTTTGAGAAAAGTCCATAGGCTCGGTAGTTCGTTCAGCATTGCGTAATTTCCATCATAAAGTTTTCCTTTTCTCGTAGTCAATAATTTTAGGATATTCTATAGATTTCATTGCAGTAAAGTCTCTCGACGAGTATTCAATATTATTCGCTGACCTATTCCTACTGTCTTCTTTGGTGCTGGTTCCTAGTTCCATGTCAATTTCTGTCATTTTCTTGTCAAAGTCGTCTATTACGAATTTTGATTTTAGTTTTGGGATAACTGGAATTGGGAACTTTATTATCTTTACTATGCATTATTTTACTGATCTGCAATCCTTTTTCCGATCTTAGGAATTGAAATGATTGAAATATCGATTCTTTGAGTTCCTTCGTATTTTTATCTAGTCTTGTTAATTGTTGAAATTAGGTTTCGAAGGGTTTCGGGGGTCCAATTTCATAAAAATTTTCATGCATTATGGCTAACTAGCAATGAATTTTCATGCTTGAAATATCACTCCATGCTTTTACTATATCTTGGGCTGCTGCGTGAACAACAAGGATTATGATGACATTCTTTAGCCTCATTTTTTTTTGTTTGCTTCTATAATTAATTTATTGTTAATTTTACCTAATTTCACAAAAATTTATTTACTTTGCTATTTTATTTTCTCAAAGTAGTTTGGGCATTTTAACTTTTAACTTGGGCTATTTTATTATGTTAATCATATTAATTTAACTTTTGAACTTTTTTTAAGGTCTTGCTCAAACAAATTGAATTTGTAAGTATATAAAATGGAATTTTTGTTTATAATTTAAATCTTAGGGTTAGAATTGTTATGGAAGTCTTAGCTTTACTTTAGTTAGGATGTGTATTCATAATAATAATAATATAATAAATTTATTTTTAACCCACTGTACAATAAATGTAAAATAGTGGAGTAATACAAACAAAAAAAAAGAAAAAGAACAACGACAATCTAACCACAAATATAATCACTAATGAAAAAAAAAAC
Organism: Artemia sinica; assembly: GCA_027921565.1. Lineage (NCBI taxonomy): Eukaryota > Metazoa > Arthropoda > Branchiopoda > Anostraca > Artemiidae > Artemia > Artemia sinica. The sequence continues at coordinate 599,600 of JAPEVW010000086.1, read as the reverse complement.
AGATAAGACTGTGATGTGGGCCCAACCGAAAACTAGCTAACTGACTGATCTTCGCTTGCACCGTTTCAAGCGAGGACAGAATTGCTGTTGCACCATAACGACCAACAGGGCGTCTATTGCGCACAGAAAGCGGCAAATACAATAGGAACTTACAGTATCTAAAATAATTAACCTTCATTTGTTTCAGATCATGCTTAGTAAAAAAAGCGGATACAGCTCAAAAGCGGATAAAATCGCATGGTCACAGAAACTACAGAAGAGTTTAGCAAGACCATGCCTATTAAAACGTCCACGGTTTGCAACTATTTTCCCATAACCAGCTTTAAGCTTATCCTTCGAATCACAAATAAATTTACGCCGGATGCTTCCTACGGATTCACATATGGAAATACCAAGCCATTTGATAACAGGGACACTAGGTACCATAAAGGTGTTGCAGGCAAGGGAGTAGCAAGGGATTAACAGCGTTGAAGGATATAAAGCTGATAGTGGCATATCTTAAAGGTTTAATCCATAAGTACTCTACAACTTAATTTCATATTGTATTTTTTTATTTTGATACTCCAAGAGTAATATATATTTATCCTTTTTTTGCTTCTAAGTTATTCATTCCTTGAGTAAATAACATATAAATACGCAGGTTAACCTATTTTTTTGCTACAAACCTCTAATCGAGATTATTATCGTTAATATAACTAGAATTATAGGAGTTTACTCTAAAACAAAGTAACTCTTATACATGGGAATAAAGTATCCCGTAGTTACATATTCCTATTATTGATGACTAGCCAGTATTGACCTTGTGGGGTTATTGCGCTAAGTCGTAGGGTGTTTACCTCAATGCTAAGTGTATGGTTTTAATTTTTGAGGTAGATATACGCTATTTCATTAATATTGATTCACTTATTATTATTATTTTTGAGAAGGAAAAATTTCGAAAATAGAGGTTATGGCGTTATTTTGTGAATTTATAATTTAGAGCAATTATTTTGATAATTTTTATTTGTATACACGATTCCTTCCATAGTTATTTGTATTTAGTTTTTATATTGACATATCTCTCGGTAATACGTTACGTGTTTCTAACAACGCAAGCATAGTATTAAGTCGATGAACTTCCCACGATGACACACTTGTACTGAGGAACTTTAATTCAAACACTATGTTATTTTTATTATTCTTATCTGTGTCTAAATGCATCAAAAAATAAACCAACAGATCGTTCGGGAGGTCTAGGCCTTTTAACGTATTCGATATATCTTTCTTTTGCATATTTTCACGAATTATTTTGCGACACCATTCAGCTAAAAGTGGATTTTTATGACTTACTATTCTAAAAATTATATTCTATATGCGAAGCATTACAGCATTTTTGTTCGCGTACAATAATATCAAAACCAGGGAATACTTTAGATCCGAAATTTTCATCTTCTTCAAATAAATTTAATGTAATCTTCTTTATATCATTATAATCTCGCGTGGTAATTTCCAATGTGTTAGATTCTGTTTCTGGGTTTATGTTATCAAAGTTCCAGCAGTTTTTATACAATATTGTAAGGAAATTTCCTCTATCTAGTAGGTTATACCTCGATCTATTAATAGTGTTAGGAATCTAAGAGGCCAAATGGTGGTAACACCATTTTTATCTTGAGTTTGCCATAAGTTTTCTGCAATAAATTCAGCAATTAGGGTACATTTGAACATTGACATTTTTTTTTTGTAGGAGTATTCTGAATGTCATGGTAGCCGCTAATATAGTTCTTTCTATTGTTGTTTGCATTACCCGTGTAGTGAAGTTATAATGTACTAAACTCTCTATTATTCTTAAGATTACTCTATCTTCAAGGGGAATTCTAGGTGAATTTAGAAGAAAAATGTAATGTGGTGAAAATTTAATTCTTCCACTACCTTTACTAATAAATACTCGCTCAAAGATTTATTTATGTTATTCGTACTGTGACATTCCTTATACGCAAGAAACCACCGTGGAGACATAACATGTAATGTTTCTGATGTTGGATCTGGTTTATATAATTGTGGGCAACTGGGAAATTTCTTCATGTCGTTTTTTTTTTGGTAATAAATTAATACTTTACCTAGTGGAGTTAGGAACATTCCATGTGGGTTATCTCTTTCCGATTTTTCGCCGGGTCAGCAATGACTATACGCGAGAGGTCGTCAGAGGTTAGTGTGTATCTAGAAATGTGTGGTTTTAATTTTTACGAATGATACTTTATAGTAGAAACTAAGATAACTTGTTTGCTATTGAGGTTCATATTGGGAATATAATTATTGGGGTCTTGTTTTCGTTTTTCTTAACGTTTGGTCTTTTGCTCTAAATTTTCGAAATGGACGAAAAGGACTTTTTAAAAAACATCATTTTGATTAAGAATGAATGAATGAATGATTCTTTATTAACAAATGAACTTTCACAACATCAAACTGCCGAATTTGTCGTTTCCTGTCAAGCAAAAAAAAAAATTAACATTGTTGGCGAAATATAAACATTGTCGGCAAATCATGTTTCTTCGTCAGGTACATCAATGTTTAAAAATTTTTACATATTAATTATTAGACGCTCTTTGAATCAAATCCAAGTTCAAACTATATTAAATTTAGGTTTAGAGTTTAGAATCTTATTGTAATTTTTTTTTATTACATTTATAGGCATCTCTTTTTCTTTGGTGTGGTTTCATAGCTCTTGGCTTATTTTACATTTTCCAACTCTTGCCTAAACTATCTAGTAAGTTTTCCTCATCCTGTTTATGAACTTCTTGTTTGTAATCCTCCGTGATATTATAATATTGCCGGGACTCAAACAATATCATCATACGGTATTCTGAAGTTGCGACCAAATAACAAATAAAAAGGACTTTCTTTGGTTCTTTCCGAATAAGCAGTATTGATTATGTTGGTTAAATAAGGTAAGAATTGATCCCAGTCATTCCTATTGTCTTTTGTATAAATGTTTAAGACATTTGAAAATATTTTATACCTATTTTCTATTTTACCATGAGCTTGTGGATGATAAGGAGATGTCACCAATTTCTCTATGTTAAGAAAAACTCATTAAATCTTTTGTTACCTTAGAAACAAAATTACTTTCTGTTATCGCTTATAACCTTATTAGGAATTCCAAATTTTAAAATAATTTCACTAACGCCTTACTCGTAGCGTACACGCCTTGATTTTTTAATGTTTTAGCAAAAGTGAATCCGGAAAAGTGATCTATAACTGAAAGGATACAATTATGGCCCCTGTTGGAAACAGGTAAGCCTCCACTGGTTCCATATAAATCAAATGAGACAATATCGAAGGGGAACCTCGCTACCGGGACTCTTCCCATTGGGGGGGTTAGGATAAGCCTGTTTTTTTTTCTTAAGTTTCACGCTTCGCATGTAGTTACAAAGTCTTTAAGTTTGTTAATGCCGACGTTACAAAGAAATATTGTTTTAATCTATGGAAAGTTTTAGTTATTCCTAAATGTCCACCTATATCTGAATGATAATATTCAAAGGCAGGTATTATTAAGTTTGGGGTAATACAAGTATTATTGAGGCTTGGTTTCTATTTGCCTCTGTTGTGTCATAATTCTGCATAAGATTTCTATGTCAAGATCATAATAAGAATTATCTATTTCTTTTCTAAGAGTTTTTAATTTATCTGGTATCACATAATCGTTCACAAAATTATTAATAAGTGCTAGACACATTTCATCCTTATTTTGATTTCTTTTTATATTTTCCAAGAATTGGGGACAATAGTTGCTCTTATTTTCTTTTATTCTGTATTTGACTTCGTTTTTCTTATATTCGCGTTTACTATTAGTATTGATAGCATCAATTTCGTTCTGCTCGGCTTCCGACGGCGTTTTCGGCTTCTCGGCTTCAGAAAATATAGCATTAATTTTGCCTGATCGGCTTGTGTTGGCGTCCTCGGCTTCTCAGTTTCAGAAAACGGGGTACCGAGAATATGCACCGTGAATAATATGTAATATGTACTTAAAATACGAAAACCTTATTTCCTTCTAAAAATACTTCTTATATAAATTAAACACCCCCTAATTGAGTTTAAATCCCGTTTCAAACGTGAGTCTAAAGTCTAATCAACAAAAGAAAAACTGCGTTTTATTCTCAGCCAAATATCCCTTTAAAGTACCAAGTAAAAGATGATTAATTTTCACATACCAGCTTGAGGAATTTCAAGAATACTCTGTTGTACTCTGTAAAACTTCGCATTCTTTGTTCTACAAAACAAAAGAGACTTGAACATTTCCAAACGCTACTGACAGATTTGAAAAGCAAAAAACTACGGGTTTTTTGCAAGTACAAAGCTTTTTGAATTTCGCGGAAGTATTCGACAAAAAATAGTGGGACATTGTTTGAAACTTAGTTTGGAGGTTCTCTTAGGAATTTGAGCATTTAATGATGTAAATATTGCGAAAAAACTATTGGGTCGTCAGTCAGCATAATGATCTTGTTTTGTCAGCCTAAGGATAAAGTAGGGTGCCCTCCAACAGGAGTTGGGCCAATCGTGAAATAGCTCTTTGGGCACAGAATCGAGACTCGTGTTATATAGTGATAAAAGTTTTTTTTTTTCGAATTATTATTATTATTGCACTACTACTACTAGGCTATTCTATGATCGATTATGATATTATCATTCTGACTGTCAGTAAGATTGAGTTGAAGTTTTTGGTTTTATACGCGTACATAACTTTGCTCAATCCCAATTTTATGAGGTTTCCAAAAATCTGCAAATACATTCTTAAATTTAGAAGGGAAAACATTGATGTGGCTTTAAAATTGTGTGGTTCAAAATTTTCAAATAGTTAAGGGACCCTGTGTGAAGTACGGGCAAAATTCTAAGACCTTAGAAAAAATTCAGAAGGGAGGTGGTTTTTATCACCAGGGGAAGTTTGGACAATATTCTTTTGCGTGGAGTCATGTTTTTGGCCTTTATTTCATTTACTGGAAAAGTTTGCGTTTTTTCCTAAAACCTTTAAACCCCCCCTTTACAAGAATTAGCAGGGAAAAGGAAAGGCTAACACTCGAATTTTGACCTTAAAAATTTGATTTAACGGGCTAATAAGCCCTGTTGGGTTAATTTCCAAATTTCAAAGCAAAAAAAGTAGTCTAAAACACTAGGCCTCTCTAGATGTTTCTTGCTTTAGGGTAAGACTAACAACATAAGGGCAAAAAGGGTACTTATCATTTAGCATTGTTTGATAAATATAGGGATTGTTTATAGATCATCAAAAACCCAAAGAGCAAAATGGGGGGGGGGGGGGGACAATTTTCAACAAAAAAAAAAAATACACAAACATTATAATTTAGATGTTTTAGGTTTGAAATTCTTTTGCCCCAATATGGACCAGTGGTTGTGTTCCACGTCAATGATTTATAAAATTTAATGATGATTAATGCCTCATTTTTCCACTGCCAAAAACTCTGTTCCACATCCCACCTCATATTAAAAAAGAATAGCGGCCTCGCCTGGCTGGGCTTATTCTGGTTCCCTCGTTTTGTAACAAATTAATTAAAATATTTTTAATTTCTTAGTCGAGGAGGTGAGGAATTAACAAAATGGAGGGGCGGGGTGGGGGGGGGGGGGGGGACAATAATTACTCCTGAGCTTAAATAGGGAAAGTCGATTAAATTTTCTGTGCATAGGGAATATTGCAAATTGAATGTAGGGGGGGGGGTTAATGGGTTAACTTTTAGTAATCTTTTTTGGTCGAAAGCTGGAAAACGACCCTTTAGATTTCAGGGGATTTTAATCCTTTAAATTTGTTAAGGAATATATATTTTCATGTAAAAACATTGTGTTATGGGACCATTCTTATTTTGAAAAGTAAAAAAAAAAACAAAAACTGATATTTTGTTAGGGATTATTTGTAGTTCAAAAAAATAAATAACAAAACACATAGGGCTACCAATGAACATTAGGTGTCTTAAGCCTTACCTAAATTAAAACTTCTGGATTTGGGCTATTTAGCCAACCTCGAGTAAACAAGTTTTTGTACAGAAAAACTAAAAAAAAAAATTTCATTCATGGGGGTAAAATAAAAAAAAATTCCCTTTGGGATGTCCACCCTATAACATTCTTAAAATGGGGGAGTAGTTCTTTGTTAGGCTTTATCCTGGAATAGGAAACAGCCGGTAATATTTAACGAAAGTTTAGCATAGTTAAACCAGTTTAAAGTGCCTTTTGGTGCATTATCAAAAACCAGTGGTGCTTCAATCCCTAGTGGACAGAAAAAAATGTTATGGTTCAAATCTTCTTGGAATCAATTGCAAATAAAATTGATAATGGGTTTTCATGTTCAAACAAAAAGCTGTTCTAAAAGATACTTTATTTTTTTCTTGCCTGGTGGTCCTAGGTTAAAGGGCCTAGGGCAGGTTAAAATATTTCAAGGTTAATATTACTTGCAAAAGGAAAAAGTTGTTAGGAAGGTCTCATATCTTCCTAAATTTTCATCAAAATTACTAGACCCAAAAACTAGTTTCCTTAATTTGATTTTAATAGTAAGCTAGAATTCCTCAAGATTTAAACATTTAAAAATTTTCATTAGGGTCTAGTTTGAGGGTTTAGAAATTAAATGAAAAGGGGGGGGGGGAACCAATTGAATCTGAACACCTACTTCTGGGGAATATTGAAAAGGCAGGGATAGAAAAAGGTGACTAACATTAGTGGAAAACTTAGGTCTTTTGGGTTATAGTAGTTTACATGGATGATTTCTTTCCTTTATTTTTTAAATCCAAGTTTTTTCTAGTTTAAACCAAGGAAAGTTCTTCAAAAAACCCAGTCTGTATTATTTTGTGCCAAAAAAAAACACTTTCATGGGGACCAATTCTTGGTTTTTTTTCATGGGTTTGCCATTGGTTTTTAGTAGCCGTTCCAACCATAAACCCAGGGGGGCTTAAGCGCAAACAAGTCACCCCACCCCCCTTTGGTTTGGAGTTTGTGGTTAAGTCAAAAAAAGGGCCTAATAGGGGCTTAAAGGCTATTTTAGTTGTGAATAATGTTGGGTTTTTTATAATTTTTTTTGAAATTAAATTACAAGTAGAAAAAAATCCAGCACCACAGTCACAATATGGTCCTTTATCCCTCCTTTTTAAATACTATACTAATACTCACAAACTTTTCCAGGTATCAAATTACCGTACATTTTTGAAGTCCTTTTTTGAAAAGGGGGACCCCTCCTTATTGTCAACTTTACAACCCCCCGCAACCTCCCCCCTAAAAAAAGGAAAAAAATATAGCCCCCAATTATATTGAGGGGGCTATTGGATTCTAAGGAACCGAAGCTGGTCCAAATTCATTTTGGTGATTCAACCCCTTTCTAGGTCCAAGTCAATTTTGATCTTCCAAAAGGGCAAAGGATTGATACGGTCTTGGAAGTTTTGTGGACCCTTTGAAACCAGGGTTCAAATCATTTGATTTGATGGATAAAAAAGTTTGGTGGACTTAAACTAAAAAATTCATTAAGAATTAAAAAAGGGCTGATATGTTAGGAATTAGCTTTTTTTTGGAGAATTTGGAAAGGGTTTGATCAAAAAAGATGTAGCGCTTCCTCAATTGAAAGCCCCAACCACCCATCAAAATGGTTTTTTGACACATTAAACTTTTTTTGAGATCAAAAAATTGACTATACATGGTCCACCACCTAAAGGGTGCCACTGCCTTTTGAACTTAAAATTATAGGTAAATGTAAATTTTTTCAATGTATGCCTTCTTACCCTTAAAATTTGCAGTTTTTCTAGGAGGCCTTAAGGTAAATAAGAACCCAAATACCTGTTATATGGTTGACCAAACAAAATTTTGATTGCCACCAATTTCAAATTTATTTGCAGGTCCCAATCCATGCCCATTTTCTTTCGGTTCTTTTAATTTGTTTTATTAAAAGCAGCCATCGAGGAGTGCCCCCAATTTGGCCATATTCCTCGGAGAATGTCAAATTTTTTTTTTTTTTCTACTGGGAAAAATTTACTGTAACTTGTTCTTCCAATTCAAAAAATCCTCTCCTTCCGAATGGTAAAACCAAGGGCTTGTCAACGTTGATAGGGACTGAACACCAGGTATGTTTTAGCCTTAGTGGGTTCCGTGTTCCCACAAATTGGGAAAACTGATGCAGTTTGGAAAAAATAAGTTGAGGCAATCTTTTTTGGTGTTTTTACCTTTTGTGTCTCTTTAATGTTTTCCACACTTTGGGGGGAAAGCAATGGAATTGGGCCTTTTTGGGATTTGGGTGGATTGCCCCTGTGTTTCCACCATCTTGACTGCTAGCGATAAAATGTGTACTCCTCCTTTTCTACAATATTTTTTGTAGGGTAAGAAAACCAAGGATGGGGGGGGGCCCACCCCTTACCCATGATTTTTAAACTCATAGGGGTGGTTGGTGTTTGGAAAAAAAAGAGAAGCCTGGTTTTTTGCTTCTAATCCCTTGGGATGGACCCCTATCTCAAATGAAATTGTATATGCCAACCAAACTTCTGGAGTTAACAGTCCTTTGCAATCAGAACCATTACCAAAAACTCCAAGAGATGAGAAATGATAGGCCGAATGGTACAAGGAGGCCCTTGTGTTTTGAGGCCACTGTCTCTGGTGGAACTCAGGGGTGGTTTGTGAACTTCAACCACTTTCCCCCTTAGGAAACTGCTCCTGAATTGGTGGGGGGGGGGGTGGGTGGGGGGGGTAACTATCCAGTCCCACCTGGCACCAGTTTAAGCCAGAATGAGATAAACATATGGCCGGTGGTTTGTTTTTTTGAAAAAATACACATGGGTGTTGTTAACTGAGAATTCTGCCCTTTGTAAAGTTGAAAGGGCCGGCAAGTATTTTTTTTTGTGAAAGTTTTAGTTAGATTCCAATGGAGGTTTTGGGATTGTGTCTTAACATATATTTGTTTCCAAGCTTGTTTTTTCCTTAAAAACCGGTGTTCCCCCCAGAAGTTGGTTATTGTTAATATAGAGTTTTTTTTTTGTTTTTTTTATATAATAGAGGGTTTTTAATATATGAACATATAATATAATAACATAATATATGTTGATGATACATATTACATAATATGTATATTATATAGATTAATATATAAATATTATATATTATATATATATTATATAATATAATATATAATATATATATAGTAATATTATATATATATATTATATATATTATAATATAATATATAATAATATATTATATATATTAATATATATAAATATATAAATATAATATCATATATATATGATATTATATAAGATTATCTATATTTATATATATATATTATAGATCTATATTATAAAATAATATATCATATAACTATAATATAATATATACGTAATTAATAATTATATATAAAATATATGTTGTTATATATTATATTATTATAATTTTATTGACTTTATTGTAATTCAACCAAAGGGCCCTATTAAATTGGGGGAAACTTTCAAGCAATCACCTTTTTCATCCCCCCCTCCCTATCCTGTTTTTTTAGGGAAAAATCCTTTATTGCAAATAACCCGTATAACTTAAAGACAAAGAAGTGTACTGTTTACCACTTTGTTTTTTGAAGGAGGCCCAATAGAGAAATTCCTTGATATTCAAACTGGGGTATTTTGAACCAACAAATTACCCCCCCCCCTCCCTTTAAAGATAATGAGTTCTGTTAGAAAAAGAAACCAATTAGCAAAGAAATGAAAAAGGAATAAGAATATCATGCCTAAATTATTTTTTTTTTTTCTTCTCCAAAACAACACCACTTTAGAAAAAGAACCCATGGCTCTGGGCAATGTTTTTTTGTTTTTTTTCAGGTAGTAGGAAAACACCTGATTTGGATTGCAAAATTGAAAGTAAAATGCAAATTTAAAGGTTGACTTGAAATAAAATGGGACAGAAATAAAAAAAAAAACATAAATTATTTCAATAATTTGAGGCTGACATTTTAACCCCTTCTAAAAATAACACTTTCTTTTTTTTATTTCCAAAAACATATTTGTTACCATTACCCTATTACCATCAATATTAAGGCCCCTAACTATGAGCCATTATATGTGTTTTTAATAAAGTGTGAGTTAAAACCTTGCGGGGCGGTTTCAGGGGGGGGGGGACTGCAAAAACAGGTATCTCGGCAATTGGGACTCACTTCAAATATTAGGATGTTTTCTTTGTTTTAAGCTTGAATATTTGGAACGTTTTCATTCGCTTTTAATAGCATTTCATGGTCAATTGTTAATTTTTTTCATGGATATTAAATGAAAACATCATTTTTGGACCGGGAGGAATTGTTCCCACATTTAAAAAATAATACACAAGCCTCTGGTTTACTAAAATTATTTTAAACCCATATTAACAAAGCCTATAAACATGGCTTCCATGGGTGGCAAGAGTTAAAAAATTTGGCAATTTTTCCTGGGTATTGGCTATGGACCATTTTTATTTTTGCAATGGTTTTTTGGGAGCATCCCATAATTAACTGGCCATTGATTTTTTCATCAAAATCAAGTGTTGTGTTACTTAGAAGTTTTCTCCCAAATTTTTTCTGAAAGTTTATTGCAATTTTACTAAAACTTTAATGTGTTCATTTACATATGGGGGACGGATTTTTTGTTTACATATTTTTGGGAAAAATCTGCCATAAAAATTGATTGCAAGGGGTTTATTCTAAAAACAATTGTGGGCCAAATCTAGAAATACTTTTTGGGTGGCAAAATGTTTGCATTTTTTGAATCTATGGGGGAGGATGGGGGGAATTTTTTTTCACATAAGAAATACAAAGATGAAACATACTTTGGACCTTCCATTTCCTCCAATGGAAAACCCATTGGTCAAAAAACTTATGTCAGGTAATATTCCAATTAAAAAACTGTGCAACACCCAAGGGGGGGGGACTCTGCTCCAACCTTGTGACATAACAAAAAAAAACTTTTAACTTAATTCTGTTATAATGCCACAAACACACCTTGGAAGAAATTGAAGTTATGGGTTAAATTCTAATGAAAAAATGCCCTGATTAGTATGATAAAAATATGATACTTAGAACACCAAAATTTGGGACTTATATATTTTGGCACCCATTAAGGGGGGGGGGTGAGGAGATGGGGAGGTAAAGGTATAAGCAGGATCTTCATCCATTATAGTTTGCCACAACAATGCTTGTGGCACAAATTTAATTCTGCATTAATTATGCCTGAAAAGTAAGACATTGTTTCCTTTAAACTTTAAAACCACTGTCAAAATACTTTTTACCCACTCCCCCATAATGTGTAAATATGTGCCCGAATTAATTTATTTTTTCCCCAATTCTATCTGTTCCACTTGTTCTTTGTTTGGTTTCTCCATGCGCTTAAAGCCCCCCCCCCCCCCCCGAGAAAATTGCAAAAAAATGAAAAACCATTCCACTTTACAAGGCCTACAAAAGGGTGTTAGGAAAATTTGGAGGTATTGGGAACCCCACTAATTTAAAACAGTTAAAGTGCCTAAAAAAAAAACAAGGTTTTTGACAAAAAAAAAAATTATTCATGGGTGTTCACTGGGTAGAGGGGTTAGTACCTATTATTTATTCTTGACTTCCAGGAAACTTATTGCATTTCATAATTATGTAGGGGACGGGGAAGGTTTTTTCGACAAAACGGAATGTAAACTGGATCTTTTTATTTTCTTCACCACAACTCATTAAGGAGGGAAGGTTGCTGAAAACTTAGGGGGCTCAATCTATTTTCAAAAAAATAGTGTTGAGTTATTCTTGGTTATAAAACAAAAATACAGTTGAGGGCGCCACATTGAATATTTTTATTCAATACCACATGTGGGCCTTGGTTATACCCCCGGATGGAGTCAAAAGGCTTGCATATTTGCAAAGGGGGGGGCCATTTGCCTCCAAAAAAACCCAAAGGGTCATGGTCTCATGCCAACTTTCACAGGGAAAAACCCCTTCCCTTCTACCACCAAATTTTTAGGGCCAAAGGTTGACCCATTATTTCTTGTTAAAAACAGAATCCTTTCTTGGGGATTGTCACTTTGTATGATTGGGGACACAAAAAAAACCAAAAGTGGTTCTCCATCCACCACTGCCAACCATCCCAAAATTCCTTTCCATAGCCAAAGTTCAGGGTTTGTAGGGATAAATGTTTGGGAACACTGACGCAAAGGGGGGTCCTTTATGGGCAAGCTCCCAATACCCCAATTTTTACTTTGGTTTTAGGAAAGGCAACAAGGCCACTCCTCCTCTTCCTTGGGGGTTTGAAAGGGGGAAGCAAACGTGCTGGGGGAGAGTCTTCTTGTGTTAAATTTCATGATAAAATTTCAGAAATCATTTAGGTCAATTTGTTAAAGGGCCGTTCTTCATTGAAGCAGTAGCAAACAGCTGGGGGAAAATTTTCTGCCTTCTTTGCCAAACAAATTGTTCCATTTTCATTTTTCATAAATTGGCCAAATTTTATTGCTTCCCTTCTTCCCAACTTCGTTTTTTCTTCCTTTTTTTGCTTTCTTTTTATATTGTGCCTTCAAAAAATTATTCAAAAATTTTTTTATATTTTGGCAATTGTTGTCTCAAAAAAAATTTTTATTACTTGGAACATTTTCAGGGTACTAAAAAATTTTTTGATGTAGGTTTCCAAACACATACTTCCTTGAATAAGTACTTTCACCATCTTTTGAATAATTGTATTAATATCGGACGGGGGAAACGGGGTTTATTCCCCATTCTTTGTTCAATTTTTTGCTGGGGTTAATCCTTGATAAAACAAAACTGAAATTAGATTGGGTAATTTTTACTGTTTCTTAGTGGGGCTTCAGTTTTTGTCCTCTAGTAATGTAAATCCTTTTCATATTTTGTTGTTAATTTACTGGTAGCAATCTAGGGGACAACTTGGCATGAGGATTTAGTGTTGGTGTTTGGTAGTTCTGTTTTTGTTTCCCTCGCGTTTTAGGTAAGTTTCAGGCTAGGGCTTTTTACATTTGGGGCTCCTGAAGACAAATTGCTTTTGTCCAGCTGCAAAAAGGCTTCTTTGACTGGCAAATTCCAAAAAAATAACCACTAAAAAAATTCCAGGAAATTTGATGTTGGGACATTGAAAAAACAGTAATTGACATACTGGCAATAACCCAATTGCAGGGGGGGACATGTTTTATACTTAGGGGGAAAATTCTAAAAAGGGGGGGACAGGAAAAATGTTTACTGGGAGTAAAAGGAAAATCTAAACATTAAAAATTACAAGCAATGTTCCTTCTAAACAGGGGATTGATTATGAATTGTTTTTTTATAAGCATAAAATTTATGTCTTTACTCAAACTGGTGGCCGTAAAACCAGTGGGCTATTGGAAAATGTTTAGAAATTATTTCTTTTTTAAATTAAAAAAAACACAAAGCCATTTTTACCCCAAAAATAAAGGATGAAATAATCTTAGGTTCAAACAACTTCCCAAAAAACAAAAAAAAAACAGGAAACTTATGCAAAAACAAAGAGGGGGGTGGCGTAAATGGTTTCTTGATTAAAACTGAAAAATTTTCTATTTCCTAGAAAAACCAGGGAACCCAAAAAAATGATTGGCCTTGGGCCGGGAACCCAAACCAAACTAATTTAAGAGGGGGCACAAAATGTAAATTAGAAAAAAAACATTATATAGGAAAAAAACCACCATAGAAAAAAATGTGCCGCAACATCCAAACAAGGGGGGTGGGACTCAGTGACTTTTTTACCATCCTTGCTAAACTGTAAGAAAACAAACAAAAACTTAAATTATCTAATTTTGGATCAAAACCAGTTCATATATAGAATTAAAAAAAAAACAGTTTTTACTCTGGGGGATATAAACCAAACAAAAAGGTTGAAACCAAACGATTAAAAACAACACTATTTTGGGGCTATTTTGCTGGAAAAATTCCAAATATTTAAAAATATTGTTCTAATGTTTTAAAGGGGGATATAGAGATTTGTGGTTTTCAGATTTCCCCAAAAATAAGGCTTGGAATAAGGGTGCTTTTTTTGCAGATGAAAGTTTCTTTAGGAAAATTTTCATTAAATTTTCCAGGATTGTGTTGTGCCTGATTTAAAAAAAGGAATATTTGTAATTGTATGGTTTTTCTACTTTATGTATTCACAAATATTGGGGCCAAGGCATTTTATTGTTTGGGAACCACAAATTTAACAACAAAAAACATCTCATTTAATTTATCCTAAAAACAATTAGATGGGCCTTAAATTTCTGTTTATTACCTATTTTTTGGCCACAAAAAAAAAATCCAAACAATATCCAGGTCCGCTTTGGAGTGCCCCAAAAATATTATTCCATTAAGTTTTTTGGACCAAATTTTGGCCCAAATAGGTTACAATCTTACTTTTTTGTAATAAGGAAAAAATTTCACCCAAATTTCAACAAATTTTTTTAAAGGGAATATTTATTTAATTAACATTGTGGAGGTAAACCAATATGGTTGTTAATTCCAAATAGGGGTTCTTATTGGGGTTAAAGCAACCGATGGTAAAAGAAAAATTCATTAAAAATTCACATGTTGCATAAATGGGAGCACAAATTCATTTTACCCACTTAATTCATAAAGGTATAACAAAAAAAATTAAAATTTGTTGAATTGCAGGGGGAAGTTGTTAATTGCTACAACCATGGATATTGAAAAAAAAATAAGTTTTTGTAAAACACCTAGAAATTACCAGGTTCCCTTCACACTGAAAATCACCAGTCATAAGGGCACAAAGTTGTTTTCCCTGGGGCAAATAACAAAACCCAGTTTTGTACAAAAAATAACAAAGCATTTTGCCTCTTCATCCATGGGGAGCATTGTTCTAGGAAGGGGATAGAAATTGGTACGCCTTTAAATGTTATGACTTTACAGTAAACCAAATAAAACATATCTAAACAGGGGGGGGTGTGGAACAACTTAGTTCAAAGGCTAGATCAATATGTTTTTTTACCATTTTTCCCTTTTATAAAATATGATAAAATCCAAAATGCTGAGACTTTCCAGGAATAAAAACCATTCATTACATTATTAAAACCAATCCAGGGGGGAGTGCTTTCATTTTAATTCTTTTTCTTTTTATATAAAGCTGATTTTATTGTTGTATTGTTCATTTTGTTGTTTATTGGTTTTGGCAAATTTAAAAAAACCCACACATTCGAAATTAAACCTTATTTTCAGTTAAAATTTTCAAATGAACCTAGAAGGTTTTGAGAGGAGGGAGGAAAGGGGGACAATGGTAATCCTTACTCTTATTTTGTAAACTTTGATTAGGTTCTTTATGTGTGATTTTGTGGTGGTGGATTGCATGACAAAATGAAAAAAATGGACAAAGCTCAAAAAAATTAAAAAAATTGTTTCGAGTTATGGTGCAAAATGGGGGGACATTTTTGGCTTTTTAGACGGCCTAGAGGGGCATCCAAACCACTAATCCGGTGTTGTAAGCAATTTTTTAAGTTTTGGTTTAATTTTGGGGGGGTACTGTGAGTATTTTATTGTAGTTCTGTTTATTTTGGGGGACTCATTTATTTCATTGATAATGGGATGTTTTGGTAAAAAGTTTTGAGGAATAGTACACTGTATTTCTGGCTTTGTTTTTGTTTTTAACTTTTGCTCTTTACTTTCTTTAGGGAAATTTTCTTTTCTTTTGAAAAGTTTTGCTCTGAATAAAATTTATTGTTTTTTAATTGGATATTGTTGGTTTTGGGGCTGAGAATAAAACGGGGAAAAGAATTTTGTAATAATTGTTATTAGGTTGTTTTACTTTGAGTAAATTCCACAATGTGGCCCCTTGCAATTTAATATTTGTTGGGTAACAAATTTTGCAACAAAAAATTTTATTTTCATTAAATTAATCCCAAAACCGCACAAAAAAAATGCCTAATGCCGGTTTTATTTTCCCTATTTTGGGACAAAACAAAAAAAATTCAAACACAAAACCATCCATTGGGCCCCTTTTGTTTTTTTGAGTGGCCCAAATAAAATATCAATTAGTTTCAAATTTTGGGGGCGAAAAAATTTGGGCCCAACATAATTACAATCTAAAAACAACCTGGTGTAATAAGGGACAATTCACCAAGGTGGCAAAAGTCACCAAAATTTTTTCAAAAAAAACATGGGCAAAGGGAGTTGTAGCTTTTACGGACACGGAAAGTGTCCTAATCTGCAAGAATGAACTGCTAAAGCTTTAATCAGGAGGTTTCAAGGGTACTTAGTTAAAAAAGGTTTAATCTACTTTTTAAAAAATATGTATATTTTACCGGGCCCCATATTTTACTGGACCCCCGTGGGGCGTGCTAGTTACCATCACAGAAGGAACAACTAGGGGGGACTTGGGGGGGACAGGGGTTTGCCCACTTATTACATCCATAAAAAAACATTTTTTCAACCCTGAAAAGTAAAGATTTACAATTAATTCTTTGCCCATTCTTATTTTCATAATTTCACCTCCGTGATTGGTCTATTTAAGCAAGGACATGTAGTGGGGATTTATTCCCTAAAATCAAAGGGCATTTTTTTTCATTACCAATAGGGGGGCAGTCCAGAAATTGTATTTTTTAATTAAATTAGGGGTCATTAAATGGACCAGTAAACAAAGTTTACAGGAAAAAAGCTTGGGATGTTTGCTGAAATGGACCAGGGGGGGGGGACAGGGAATCCTTAGTTGGATCTTAGGGAAAAAGGAAAGGTTTTTCCAAGTGGTTTTAGGGGGAGGTAACTTTTCTAAATTACAAAAGGGCCAAATGGGAAAAGAAAGCTTAATTTGTCCATTAATTTTTTTTTGGAATCTGGTCTAGCTGCCTGTTTTTATTTAAAACTTGGGCAAAAAAAAAATCAAACTTCATGAAAGATCCCAATTGCTATGGATGGATTGAAAAAATTATGGAAAAGCAGTTAGCAGAAATTGACCACACAAGATTTGTTTTAAAAAATATTGTAGGAAAAACCCATTTCTAGAACTTTTAACTTTTTGCTTCTTCAACCACTGAATGTTTTCCAATCAGGGGAGTAAAATGGGAGACATAAAACAAACAATTTTTAGATTTTGTCAGACAATGTAAGGATTATTTATTTGTGAGGTGTGGTATTTTAATATGGGTTGGCAATTTAATAATTATTTATAGGCAATGCATATAAAAAAATAAAATTCTTGAAGGCATTAATCTTAGGGAAAAAAAACGGCTGGAACCAAAAACAAATCCCTTGGACAGAGGAAATTTTTCAAAGGTTTAGGGGGGGTGGGGACAAAATTATTGTAAATCCACATTTAGGCTTAATTTTTTTCGGCCAAAGTAATCCCAGATAGGGGGGGCCTAAAGGCATTGCAAAAGCAGAATAAATAATATTTATTAAATAGGCTAGACTTAAGGAATTAAATTTTGGGTCTAAATTAAAATGTTGGAAAAATTTTTTTCGGGTACAATTGTTGTTAGGACCAAATTCCTATTCTTACTCCTGCCATATATGATTTCAAAAGATAAGGAGCTTATTATCATGGGGAAGAGATAGGGTTGCTCTTCTCCAAGAGGGGTTGGGGGGGGCAAGTCAAAATTCTGGGATTGAAAGGGGCAGTGGGTCTGAAGTTATATTGGCCAGTCAAAAACCCTTTTCCATTGGGCCAGCAAGTTTCTATAATTAACCTTTAAGAAATTTTCTTTATTTTAATGAAAGTAAATCTTAACCAAAAAAATGTGTAAATCAAATCTATTAGGGTTTTCAGGCATTATTCAAACTTTTTCCTTTGGGGGATTAGGAGCTAAAATCTTGCAAAGGGGGACAATTATAAGATAACCTTTGCTTCTTGTTTTGGACTTGTTGATTTCTAATCATTCAAGCTGGTTTTTATTTTCTAGCTGTTTCACAAAAACAGCTTTTTCAAACCCTCTCCCTTTTTACAATCAACGTGTTACAGGTCATTCGTACACTTTAGTCAAAAACTGTTTTTTTTTCAGCACAATTTCTAGTGTAAATTTGGAGCGAGTTCTAGGGGGCAGCTGCCCCTTATCCTTCCATTATTTTGGTGACCCTGCTAAATATGATCTTAGGGGAGGGAAAATATGTTGGAAATCACAAATGACTGTTCGAAGGCTAGGAACCTTCTCTCTGAGTTATTTGGTGGGGTCTTTACCCCTCTATGCTACCCATTCATTTCCTTAAATTTTTAGTTAAATCAACTGTTCTTGGATTTTGGCAAAATTAAAGGCCCCTATGGGGGTGACTTTGGGGGGGAATTTAGGTTCTTGGAAAAATTACGCATAATTAATTCACCCAAGGATGGAGCAGGGTCATTTTGCTATTCTTTGGAAAGTGGGGCCAAGGTTAGGTGAATGAAAAACACTTTTCAGGGGGAAATTGTTGTAAGAAGCCTTTAAAAGGGGTTTTTTCCCGCCGATTCTCCAATTGTTAGCTGAAAACAATGTTAAAGGGCGGGGCGTCCGGTTTTGCAACCAAAGCGTGGGTCTAGCTTAAGGTAGGAGAATCCTATGGGGTCTAGGGGGACAACGCGTTCTAGCCCGGAATTTCAATGTTCTGGGGGGGGGACAAAAACGGGAACCGTTCTCATGTAAAATTCGGGCTCTTAGCTTAGGGCCCCAAAGGTGCTTGGCTAACATTGGGTTCTAGGGGGGGGGACTCTACGGGTCATATATTAAAAACAATTTTCAGTTAGGAGGTTTTTTTTCTGGGCGAAAAAACTTTCAAAAATTACCAATTTCATGGTTTTTTAATGTCACTTATTAAGGAAAATTTTTATTTATCTAAAAACTGGGGCCAATTTTAAATTACTTACTAAGAATGTGCTGAGACCAACAAAAACAGCACTTGCTCTAGGGTGGGGAAATGCTTCAACTGTTTTTTGGGTTCTGGTGCTTGGATATTTGCTGAAATAAGATAAAAAAAAAGTGTCACAGGAAAAAAAAAAAACCTTCAAGAAGATTGTTGGGGTAGGCCTTTTCCAGGCTGAAAAAAAAAAATAAGGGTAGAAGGAAGGGGGCAAAGTGATTACTAATTAAATCTAAATGGAAAAGATATGCTCTATTTCATGTGGGGGGGGACAACTGGAAAAAAAAAATATCATCAATTACTTTAACATTGGAAGATTTGGTCCAACCCAATTTGGATTTCCTTTGTTGAGCTTTTTAAAAACCCAAACGGCGTCAAAGGGAAAGTAGGGTTCAATAGTAAAGGGAAAAGCTATTTTCTGTGGGAGAAAAAGAGAGTTCCCACTTTTTACGCTATTCGCAGAAGGTGGGGCTCTATGGAGGGAGTGTCTCTTTTGCTTTTTTTAAGGGTCGAGCATTCCCTTTTTTCCCCCACTTTTGGGTCAGATGCGGCAGGTGGAACAATTAAGGGTAGAGTGACTGGGCCACTTTAAATTTTTCTAATGTGATGAAGGCCCCCTGTTTCTTAAAAAGGCCTCCTGTGACAAGTGACGATTTTTGAAGGTATTGACAAAAGGGGGTATCTGGGGGGATAATTGTAGAAATTCCCCAAAGTATTAGGAACTGTGATGGAAAAACATATACAGAATTTATGATGGGGGCCCCTTGGTGGGAGGGGTAAGTGGGGGGAGTATTTGTTAATTATAAATAACAAGTATTCCTTTTCAATGTTGCTACGTTGCAGGGTTTTGTGAAGTCAAAGATTATATAAAATTCTTTCTGTGGAAATACTTGGAACACCCTGGTAAGTAACAATGGGGGACTGTGGTTCATTATTTAATTCAAAGTTTGTGCCTAGGGGAAAAAAAAAGGATTAGAGGCAAGGGGGGGGGGGGGACATGTTTTCCCTGCCCAAACCCCCAAGCTTTTTAAAGCTTCCTGGAAACTTTCAAACACACAAAAAAATGTAAATTTCCCCATATGGTATTTGGTAGGGGGAAGGGACAACATTTTTTTTTCCCCTTAAAAAAAACCTACATGGATGAAAAAACCATATTGCAGGCTTCTGGTAGGGGCATTTTTTGGACTTTTCCCCCCCAGAAAAAAGTGTTTTTATTTTTTTTACCGTTTTATCTCGTGCCAGGAGAAAAAACAAAAAAAAAAAACAATTAGGGAAAATTTTACATTTGGAATATTGGCTTTCCCTGTGGGAGAATAAGTTCAAAAGACAAACCAAATAATAAAGACGCATTGCTACAAAACCAGTGGGGGGAATGAATTGTAAAAAAAGCTTTGCTGTTTGTTTTTTGGCCCACCAATATTAAGGGGGGGTGAAAGTTGCAAGGACAATTACAGGTGCTCCTCAAAGGGAAGTAACATTCCCCCCCCCACCCCCCCCACACCACCTTGGGGGAACATGGTGGGGACCACAATGTGGAACTTTCAATGAATGGACCTTTGGAGATTTGGAAATTTATTTCTAATTATTACCAATAACCCTAATTTGGCGGACATCAGGCGAATGGGGCAATTTTAAATGGCTTGCTTACTCAGGGTCTCTTAGGTACAAGGAAAACCTCCTGAAAATTTATTATTTTTCACAAGGAAAAAAAACACAACACAAAACTTGTTTATTTGTTTCCCAGGCCAAAAACCCAGGGCATTTGCTTAAAACCGGTGGGGTTTCTTTTTAAAAAATCTCTCTTGTAAATAAATGGCAATAATTACGGTCAATTAATTAACAAACCAAAAACAAGTTTGCTCTAAAATTAAATTTTTATTATGGAGGGATTTAGGTTTTTACCTATTTATGGGATTTTAAAGGGGCACAGTTCACCAACCTGGGCATTTTAAACTCTCAAGGTAAAAATACAAGGACGTCTTGAAAGGTCTAGGGTTTTTACAGAAAGTTTTTGAACAAACAATCTTCTTTTGAATGTCAAAGAAAAGCTATAAATAAATTGTTTTTTCACATTATAAATTTATGTTGGATAATGTTTATGGACTTCGGGCGTATATTTCTCTTGGCCTTTCCTATTTTTCGTTACAATTGAACAAATCCTTTTTACTTTTAATTAAAAATACATGGGATTTTGTTTTTTAACAAAACAAAATGCTGTTTCTGGCAAGACAACAAATTAAATGGTCTTAACAATTTTCTTAATTTTTAAAAGCTTTTTAATATATTAATTTAATTTATTAGGGTGGACCCATTCATATACATGGGATACATGACACCAACATTTTCTAGTGAAATTAAAAAGAAGGTCATTTAAATTTAGGTTTTGTATTGAAAGTCTTTCTCACCTAAATTTTCCTGTATACAAGGAAGGGCTTTTCCTAGATTTTCTAAAGTTTAAAAAGTTTACTTCCCCATAAAACATATGAATTAAACTTCTAAGGTGTTTAAAAACAAAACAGTTTTCAAGGAAACACAAGCCAGGCTCTTCCAGGGAATGTTTTACCCCAAGTGGTTTGGCATCAGGGGATGGTGAAAAAAACAAAAACATTCCCAATGGTCAAACAACAGGCCAAAACTGTTGGATTCAATTGGGATAAAAAGATTAAAAAAGGGAAAAAGGCTATTCTTTTGGCAACATTATTATATTTAGGGGGATATATGTAGGAAAAAAAATATAAAACTGGGGAATGATTTAAAAAAATGGGGCGAGGGAAAAGGACAACCATTTGTAATCTCCCCACTAAAAACAGATATGTGCGGGATGGGCGTATTAGGGAAAGGTAAAGAGTAATTTCACTTTTTTATTGTTACCCAGATTACAAAAATCTCACGGATGGAGTATTGTGTTACTGAATTATAAAAATTAAGGGGACAATATAGTTTTGGTAAAACTGGCTTTAGGTCCTAAAAAAAAAAAATTTCAGAGGAAGAGCTTTCCTAAGCTTGCAGTTTTTATTGGCACAAAGCTGTTCACAAAAAATGGAGTTTTCTAAATCTAGGGCTAATTAGGGGTTTTGGGGGTAACATAAAAAACAATTGATTTCCTTCTCCTGTCCTTTTCGGCAAACGAACGGGCAAGGATTTTTTTGTTTACACCCATGGAAATTTTGCCCAACTTTGGGGGGAGTGAAGTTTGAAGCAAACTTTTGATTAAAAGGTTTTTAGTTAAGGGGGGGGGCTTTCTTTTTTTATTAATCGATAGGTTAAGTTGATAAATGTTTACATTGGGGGGAATTTTTCAGGGGGGGGGGACGGAAAATCAAGAAAGCCCCTAAATTATATTTTTTTGCTGGGAAAGTTTATTTGACTTAAAAAGGGCTTACTTAAGGGACAAATCTTCCTTGCTTAACCTTGCCCATTCGGTTGTTCCCACTAGCAGTTGGGCTTTTTGCTAAATTCAAAACAAAACATTTGGTCATTTTTCCTTAGGGTTTTATTAGGTAAGGTTACAAAATAATAAACACCATTGTTGTTTATTATGGATTGTTCTTGTTCATATTTTTGGCCAGATGTCAGGGAAAGGGGTCATCCGGTGGACTCATCTAGGAAAAAAACACGTTCAAAATTGGGGAACCCCGGGAAAAAACACACACCGAGTGGAATAAGGTTTTTTTTCCTCTAGGGGGGACCACCATTTACTCATAGTTTTTACGGAAGTGAGGAGGGTAAAACCAAAAACTCTTCAAAAGAATTTCCACCTATTTTTTTTAATTAAAAAATGGTGAGGGGGGACCAAAAGGTGATTTTCAAAAAACCCTTAATTTCTGCTTACCTTTTTTCAAAACTCCAAAAGTAATAAATCACCTCTGAAAGTTCACCCACCCCCCCCCCCCTTCTCGTATAGTTTAGTTTGGTGCCCTGAAAAAAAAACTGGCAAAAAACAATAAAACCAGTTAATTTTTTAATTATCAAGCCACGGGGAACAGGATATGTTAATGTGTGCCCCACTGTGATGAAAAAAACTAGGGATCTTAAAGGTCGCTCCGCAAAATGGTCTTTGCAAAGAAGAAAAAAGCGCCAAAACATACGTAAAAAATTGACCAGGGTTGTATTAATTGGTTTTTTATTCCACCACAAATCCCCCCCTCCCTCCAAAACAAGTCCGGGAAAAAACCAAAAAAAAAAAAACCCAAAAACCTGTTTTGCTGGGCTTTTAAATTTTCCCCCACTGGTTTTATGTAAAAATTCCAAAAATTGTTTGTTTGTTGTGTAGTAAAAACAAAAAAACAAAAACTGTTTCGATTTCTCCCTTCTAAAAGTTTTTATTATTATTTAAAACCACTCAGGATATAGAATAATATAATTCCAGTGTTTGGAAAGGTTTTTCATTCAAAATAAGGGATTTTACTATAACCAAAAAAAGTTCACCAATGAGGACATTTAAAGTAATTTCACCATTTTAAAGGATTTCAAGAAAAACCTTGGGTGGGGAAGTGGAACTTTAGGAAAACCATTCGGAGAGAGTCCAATGGCTAAATTAGGGGAGATGGGACCATCCAAGGATAGGGTAACCTAAAGGTAAAATTCAATTTCACCTAATGTTTTTCATTTTAGCCAACGAAAAAAAATCTTTCATATAAGAGGGCTTCTGAACCTTAAGTTCCAAAATATTATTCTCTTTCAAGGGCCTTCCCCCTCCCAAAAAAAAAAAAACACCAAAAACAAAAACAAAACCCATGGGGCTTTTGTCAAAGATTTAAATTTTAGTAATAAAAAATTCTAAAAAAAAATTAAAACAAAAGTTTTAAAAAAAGGCCCTGTTAAAAAATCTAACAAAGGAGGAAAGAAAACCAAAAAAAAATTTTCAAATAGTAAAAACAGTTAAAGTAAAAGAAAAAAATTATTTCCCAAGGTATTATAGGGAAAAAAAAAATGGAAATTCTAAACTCCCAAATGTCTGTTCCAAAGCTTATAGGTGTTTTATTTTTTACCCACATAATTTTTGCCGTCAATTAGGTTGTTGTTTCTTCCAAAGATTCAAATCAATAAAATTTTCAAGGGGGTGATCCTTGGTACCAATGTGCCAAATTATTTTTCATTTTTTTTTTCGTTTTCACAAATGGTTTCTGATTTTTTATGTGGCAAATGAGTCTCGGCCAAAATTCTTTTCCTTGCATTATCTCTTCTTTTAGGTTCGTTTTTATTTTGGGGAAATCTTGATTTTTTTAAAAAAAAAAAAAAAACATATGGAGGGCCTGGGCTTGTAATTTATGGTACATCGGTAAAATTAACCATCTTCTTCCAACTGCTTTTTTCTCTTCTGAATTTAATTTCCTGTTTCGTTTTTTTGTGTGTTTTTCTTAAGGAAACTTTCTGTAAAAAAAAAAAGAAGGCACCAATTTAATCATTTGTTTCATTAGGTTTGCATATTAATGACCCAAATAAAGGGGAGGTGGTGTGAGGGTTAGGGGTAAAAAATAACAAAAAAAAGCAACGCAAACAAATTAAATAATCTTTCCCTTTCATCCCAATTTTTAAAAATTAAGGGGAATGGCCCCACCTTCTGATTTATTTTTAACTTCTGGGCATTTCAAGCAAAGGAAAAAAATTGGCCCCCCCCCCCCCCCCCAGGATACCTATAAAAACCAGGTGACAATGGGGGGAAAAAACCAAACATAGTTAGTATATTCCTTTCAGGTTTAATTTATTGGGTAACTAGTACAAATAAACCAATGTCAAAAAAACTAAGCATAACCTATAAATTGGGTGGTTTTCTAGGGGGGGCGTCTGTACTCCCCTGTCAAAAAAAAAAAAAACCCCACCCAGAAAACACACCAACAAATCCTGCGGACTGGAAAAAAGGAAAATATTCTCTCAAAAAATATTTTACTCTTCCACAGAAAAAAATTAACCCCAGGGGACCCCCCCCCCTCCTGCCAGGGGGAAAAATTCCTCTGAAAAAACAATCATTCCTGGTCGCTTTTTTTTCCCAAGTTAAACCCAAAATAGTACCTGCAAAAGGCAAATGGGGGGACAAAGTTCAAACACTTATAAAAAGGGGCTCTAAAAAAACTTGTTAAAAACAAACTGGGGGAAAGTTTCTTTGAATTGAACGGGTAGTTGGGGGGGGGGGTGGGGGGTGACGGGGGGGGGGGGGGGGAGTGGGAGATTTCAAAAAGGGTTTGCACATTTTAATGCAAAAAAAAAATTTTCAGCTCTCCATTGAACCATCAGGCTACCTAAAACAGGGAATTGGTTTTCAAAGGGGAGAGATGTAGGGGAGGGCCTTTGTAGGTTGAAACAGTGATGTAACAATACCAAGGGTTGTAACCAGGATTTTGGAGAAAAAAAAATTTAATGAGTTTTAAAGTATCTTTTTTTATTAATTTGAAAGGAGGGATATTTTTTAGCCAACCAGGTCGTGGGCAGGGGCGGGGGGGGGGGTGGGGGGTTAAACTCCTAGGCCCCCCACCCTTTCCAATTTGTGGAGAGCTAACAATTTACTCTCTCCTCCCAAAATTGAAAAAAACCCTTTATCATTTTGAAAAAAAAAAAATCTTTTCAAATTTTTTCGTCTGCAAGAATCAAAAAAAAATTTTATTTCAAGTTGATTTTTGGCACCAGGGCAGTGAATTATTTTTTTTCTATTTGAAACTTATTGAGAAACCACTTAAAGGCTTCAGCAGTAAGTGATTTTTGGATGCTTTTAGTGGTGTTTCACAAAAAAAAAAAAAATTACAAAAAACCCAAATCAAAGGACATTCATTAGCACAAAAAACTGGACTTTGTTTTGGGGGGAATCCCTTTTACCACCACCTTCTTTAGATAACAATATACAAAGTTTTCTTACCCAATTTTTATGGGGACCAAAATGTGGAGACCCACACACAGACATTGGATATTTGTCTTTTTATATATTCCCACACAAATTTGCATATTCAAAAAACTTATAGGATCATGGAAAAAACCATTAGGGGGAAATCCATTAGCACCAAAACTGAATGTTTACAATCCGTTTGTCCTTCCTTAGGTATACATATACATAGGTTCAAACAATTTCTTACAAAAAAATTGTTGGACACCCACCTCAGAGATTTGTGGGGGATATTTGTTGTCTTTATAGTATTCACAAAATTTACTTTATCCCAAAAGGATCAAAACGGGAAATCAAAGAAAATGGTTTTGAGGGGGACCACATTTTTAATTTTTTCTGCAGGGTTTATAGTAGGAAAAATACTTGGAATTAAAAAAAAAAAATTCAGGAATTAAAACTATAAAAGAAAAAATACTATATTCTTTACTTAAAAAAATTAGATTGAAATACACTTGGACTGAATATTTTCGGCTTATTTTCCCTAAAAAACCCACTGAGTTATTTTTTTTATTTTTTATTTATTTCAATCTGGTGATTGCAATTCTTTTAACTTTTTGAGGGTTCATTGTACAAAGGAACCTTATTTTAAGTGGTTCCCAAAAAATGTCATTTTAATGCAAAAAATTGTCAATCTTTATAAAAAACCTTGATCTCCTCAAAAGAAACAAACCCCATTCCAGGAAAATGAGAGAGGCCAAAGGACATAGCGAGAGGAAAAAGGAGAAAAGGCAATTTACCGCTTGTACAAAAACAAAAATGACCAAAAAATTGAATATACACTAAGATAAACCAAAACTTGCCTTTTTTTCTGTTAATAGAGGAGGTCTACGTCAATCCTGAGCTTTCCAGCTTTACTTTGTGGGTTGAAGAAAAACTGGGGGGTTTGGAGCAGCTTGGGGGAAGATCAAACAATTTGGTTCAGGGCTTCATTTCTTTTGGGATCTTTCCTGTAAACTCAATTACTAAAAATGTATGAAATTTTTGGTGGATTAGTTCTTTTTACCACCTTTTGTATTGTGGGGCATTTTGTAACACCAAATTTGGGGGATGGGCAGGGGGGGGGACTGGGAAAACTTAAAACTGGGAAACCATAAAAACCAACTGGGGAAAAAACCACTGGGTACCACCTGGGGTACATACTGGGGTCTGAAAATCATACACGTGCACAAACACCTACCTCCTGGGTACCTACACAAACTTGGGACAAAAAAATAATCCAGACACAACAATCTGGGAAACGGGACTGTGGCGGACTCCAGACTGGAAAATATGTGATAGGACTGGCAACAACAACTGGGAAAAATATGTTTTCTTTCCACAAAGGAAAAGGAAAAATGTAATGTATTTGTACAACCAAACAACAAAAAGGAGTGGGAAAAACTTGATTACAAAAACAACACAGAACCTTTTTCAATGGGGGAAATAGCAGTATTTTCCCAAAATTTTACACAACACAAGATAGCATTTTTTACACGGACAAGATGATAAAGTTTTTTTTTGGGGGAAAATATATTATTTATTATAATAAACCTCGTACTACATTGAGTCTTGGACAGCACTTGTAAAATTCCAAGTAATTAAAACAAAACTGCAGCAATGACTTGGTTTTGCAAAAACTACACTCCTTTGGATACAAAAAATTTAGAATTATATGAACAGCTGGCAGGCTGTTAAACTTTTCTAAAAAAGGGGCCTTAACTGTTGGGATGATTTACCATCTATATCTTTATTCGTTTTTTATTAATATTGCAACTAAAAACCTTGAAAATTTAAGAAGAAAAACTTTAATAGGGAGGGACTAATTTCATTTTGGTTTTTTTGACAGGACAACCAACTTGCAACTGTTCAAACATTAAATTACCAAAAGTACCGTTCACAACCCTTTCTTCAATAGGCGTTCGTTTTTGTTGAAAAAGGTATTAACGTCAAAAGTTTACAAAAAGTTCCAAATTTGTTTTTGATTCTTCCTCACAACTGAAAAAACCACGAAAAAAAAAAAAACACTTTGATAATCAATAAAACACAAGCAACTAAACTGTCTACGGATTGGATATATGAAGCTTATTTCCCAAAAAATTTTATTCAGTATTGTTACCCATTATTTTTTTTTTTTAATATTAAAAAAAAAGGATTCATTGCCATTTAAAAAAAAGCAAATTTGGTTTTTACCCTAGTGGAAAACAACAGATAATAGAGTGCTGTAGTTCTGATTAAAAGTTAACAGGGAATTATTTAATTAAAATTAGTGGGGGCCTAACTCATCTCTGGCTGAACAGGTTACCAAAAAGTTGGTAAAAATAGTAAAAATTAGGGGGCCCTATTAAAATAGGAAGGCAGTGGAAAAATTATTTATTATATAAGGGGGGTGACTATAATGTGGCACTTTAGGAGGTGGAAAAATAAGGGGACTAACATTTTCTTTTTAAAGAGGGCAAGCAAATATTTATATTGTAAAAATAGGTTTTTTGGGGGAAAATCTATTTTTACAATAGTGCACTACTCTTTTTTTTTATTAACCATGTTTCCTTTTGTGAAAAACAGTAAAACTTCTCCACTAAATCAAATTACAATGGCATATTATGGAAAATGTAGTGGGGTACTTCAACAAAACTATTAGGGTCTAATTGTTCAAATTAAATAGGTTCTATAGGCATAGATTTAAGCTATTTTTATATAGGCCTATTAATTACGAAGCTTAGGTCCTATAGATTATTCTCTAAAAAAATGTGGTTAGTGAAGTGTAAAAATAAATTGGGGGGTATATGGGCTTCGACTATCAACATAAAAACCTGATACATGGGTAGTACTTGACCCGAAAATGTTTCCGATGTCCATTTTCAAATCAGGGAAGCAGATCGTAAATCTTCCATATTGGTGCTTGAGGAATGGGAGGTTTTTTGTATAGGTTCCCACATTGGGACTCCTTTCCCCTTACTTTCCACTCCACCTTTCTCCTTCAAAAAAAACCCTCAAACACGTTTCATTTCTTGAAATTCCATGTTTTAGGAGACAGGGAAAGGTCTATTTGTCCAATCTTTAGCTGAAAGTGGTTCGGGTTAGGGGCTAAAGGACATTTTTTCAGGAAGATGGTTACCTCCACCAACGGAAACATTAGGATAAAACAAATTTTTTTTCCAATATGTTGTGGGTCACCCTTTTAAAATATCTAAAAACATTGGGATTTTCCCCCCACATCTAATAGGGTGGGGTGGACAAATAAGTTCTTCCCAATAAATCTGGGATTTTTTTGTCTGTTCCACCTGGTGGCCCCACCACATTTTATTTTACTTTTTTACTTTTATTGACTATTATTTTATTCTCAAAAACAAAAATACTTTTTTTTCAATTTTAAAAAAATTGGTAAATACGGGTATGGAAAAAGGTAGTTGAAGTTTGGCCGAGACACGCTGATTGGGCTATAATTCGAAAAAATCCCTCAGGAAAATTTGGAGGTTCTAGGGGCCGCTAGAACTCTGTGTCTAGCCAAGGCGCCATTGGTGTTAAGTGTGTTCTAGATTTAAAGCGCCAGAATTTATACTTGTGGAAACGGGTCGGTTGCCAAGGGGGAACAAATTGGGGACATTTTGGCTTATTACCCACGTGTCTAATACAGAGGATTCTTTGCGGGGACACGGCTTGTGGAAAAAACGGTCGTGGCCTTAGGGCTAACAAAAATTTTTGTTTGGGAAACGGCGGAAACTGAAAAAACAAGAAAATGGTTAAAAAGCTAAAACCGAAAACTTTGTTTAGCTAAACAATCGTTGAAAAATGAATTGGGGGCGGGAAAAATTTTAAAAAAAACGGAAATTTCTGATTTACAAGATAGTGTTGCAGGATAGGTTTAATAGCAAAAACTTGATAATTACCCAAACTGACCCGCCAAAGCTTTTGAAAATTCAAAATAATAGAACAGTTTGCAAAAAAAGTATTTCTTTAGTTATAGAAAATTTAAAGTTTAACAAACTATAATGTCAGCAAGTGGAAAACAAAGAGCCACCACGAAGTGGCATTTATTTATGGGCCAAACTATATGGTGTTTTAGGTGGAAAACTAAAAACAAAACCAAGTACCATTTTAAGCTTTCATAAAGTATCTGTTTTTTTTTAAAGGCTTTTACCAAAATTATTCCCCCCAGTTGCATCAAGGGAAGTGTAAACACGGACCTAAATTTTAAAAATCGGTAATTTGACTGGGGGCATAAAAAAACGAAAGTGTTAGAATTCTATATTTTGTTTCATATCACAAATTAGCTATTGGGGGGGACTTTTTTTAGGTTTGTCCACATCCTTTTTACAAAAACTTAAATTTACATCTTTTGGAACCCAGTAAAAAAACTGAATGAAATCAATTTAATTAAAAAGGGAAAAAAATTTATCTTCCAACTGAAGGGCAAAACAATTCAAAAGAAAAAATCCAATTTAGGAAGGAAAAGAAAAAAAAAGATTTCTTGGCAATAAAATGGGCTTCCCTTTTTTGGAAAAAAAGGGCCAAAAAAACAAATAAAGTATGCGGACGGTTTTTTTCTTCCTTCTAAGAGGGACAGAAAAATCAGGAACAAAGTCATCCCAAATGGGCCAAAAATGTATTTTCACTAAGGTGCAAAAAAAATCAAAGGAAATTTGAGTTTCAATTTTAAGGAGAGAAAAGTATTCCATTACCCATTGAAAAATTAGGGGGGGGGGGCGGGGGTTGAGGGGGGCCCAAAAACCCAACAAACCATTTTAAAATACAAAGAATTAGGGTAGGTGGCATTTTTCGTGGTTTCTTTCTATTTTTTTTTAGTGGGTGAAAGAATGGATTTTTTTTTAAATATAATTAGATTTGCCCGGGGAAAAAAGATGTTCTCTAAATCTCGGAGGGGGCGGAGGGAAAGAAAAAAATCTTTTTAGGTGGGAGGCCATTGTTTTCCTGTGGGCCTAAATTGATTTTCCATTTGCCCAGTAAAAGGGGTCTTTTAAAAAAAATGGTCTAGAAGGGGAGGGGGGTGAACAATTATAGATGGATTGCCCCCTCCCACCTCTATTGACACCCCACTTGGCGTGTAAGGGTCCAAATAAATTTAAATTGATAAAAGGCAAAGAGACTTAAAATTGAGGATTAGCCAAAAAACAAGTGGCGTGGTAAACAACAAACTGAAGTAAAGGAACGACCCGGCTCAATTAGTAAAAAACCGGAAACTCAAAAAACAAAAAACGGGGGAAATTTTTGATTACCAAAATAAAATACAATCAAAAAAAGGAAATTGGTTTTGTATTTGATAGCCAATGTTACCAAAGTTTTATTCTTCAAGTTTAGGTTGTACCCTTCAAAAGTGCCGAGGCCTGAGAAAATTTGCGTGTTAGATTTTGATAAGAAGGAAAGCTGGAAACCCAACCCCCCCTAAAAACCAGGTTCATATAATTTTTAAATGAAAAATCACCCCATGATTCAGGAATTCAGGGTTATCAGGAAGAAACCCATATGGTAGAAAGTTTTCAATGCCATAGCGCAAAAAAAATGTTTGGGAAATGTTGCTTTTTTTTTGCCAGAAGAAAGATAACAGGTGCATTTGTTAACTTTGTTTTTTTCCAGGGTGAAACAGGGCGTATCGAACCCAGTAGTGCGAGAAAATATGGCGAGGGAGGGGCTTATTCCAAAAGTAAAATTAAAAGGGATCTTAGTAAGTTACTCTTTTTAAGTGACCAAAAATGGGGAGGGCGAAAAAAAAAAACTAGCGCCCATGCCTACGGCTAATTTTTCCCCAAAAAGTTCACCAGGTTCAAAATTTTTGAAGATAAATAAAACCCATCTTTTGTTCAGGGCATTTAGGTCGGAAAAATCTAAATATAAAAAACTATGGTCTTTGGAGGGATGATTTTAAATCCCCCCAACTTGGTCCGTTGGGGGGTTAGGAGTTACCAAGTTGTAAACTTTTGGCCCATTGTTTAACCCACAATTAGTATCTTTGTTATTGCCGGACGTATTACCAGGGGGGGGGGGGACGTGTTTCCACGGGGATTTTTATTTGGTGGTGGGGACGGGGGAGAGGGATGCTTACGTGGGAGTGATCTTTTTTCCAATGGGAGGAGTTTTTCATCAAGGAAGGGAATTTTTTCCCATGAAGGGGGTGCGCTGATTTTTCCAGCATTGTTTTAAAACAAACGATTCAGGAAAATTAAGTTAAAAAAAAAACCAAAAAACTGAAAATTAAAAAGCCGTGGGAACAGAAGTTTATTTCAAAAGGACGCATTTATTTTCTAAAATTTAAAAACGGCCCGTGTGATTCAGGGGTGGGGTTCATTCTTAAAGAAAATTGGGAAAAAAAATTTCTAACTTCAGGGGGCGTAAAGGGAGCGGAAGGTTATTGGGGGACGGGGGGGGGGCGAAAAAAACCGAAAACCACCCCTTTCATACCCCACGTAAAATAAATTTCTGTTCTTGTACTTTTAATGTTGTCTCCTTTCTCCTTTAACTTTTCAGGTTGAAATTTTTTTTTTATTTCATTAATTTTCATAGGCACACATTAGACAAAAAACTTATCAAAAAAAAGGTAGAGAGGGACAATCAAACCAAAAAAAAAAAACCTTTTGGGGGTTTTGGATCCTTGGGGGGACTATATTAAACAACGAAGGCTATGGAACTTTTAAAATTGTTCCATTAAAATCTGTTTTTAAACGACATGATTTGCAATTCTTTTTTTTGGGGGGACACATACATATTTTTAAAAAAGCTAGAAAAACACTTCTTAATTCCTTGGGGAACTCATAAAATTAACAAAAACTCAAACTAAAAAAAAAAGTTACAAAAGATTAATCAATCAAAAGGAATAAAAAAAACGGTATTTAAGTTTTCTTATTTAGTACAATTTTGTTTAGGTTTGTTTGGACTTTCTCAGCATTAAACTTATTTTTAAAACGGAGCGGTTTGAACTAACAGTCGGAAATCTTCAATTTTTGTGTGAGTTTTGCTTTTGTGAGTTTTCATATTTTCTTTTTTGTCAAATTTAAATAGGTGGGGAGAATTGTACAAAAAAACATAAAAACATTTACCCATACGGGGGAAGGAGGTGGTCCCCCCTGGGAATATCTTTTGCTATTTACGCCACAGTTTGAACGGTTTGGTATTCCAAATTCCATTTAGGGAATAAACTCACTGAAAAAAACAACAAGATTTTCGGTTTTTTAATTAAAAAATTACGAAGATATTTTTTAAGTTTTTGTTAAAAAAAAAACCAAACTCTTAGCATTAAAAAGTAACGAGGGAACTGAAGAGGGGGCCAAAATCTATATTTTTAAGGGCGCTGTACAAATTTTTGGTTTCCTGCAAGTTTTTAAGATTGCTCTTACTTTTTCAGTAGAAAAACACTTGCTTTTATTTATTTAATCTGATCGAGTTTTTTTTAATAATTAAACGGGGTAAATTTTCCAGTTCCCCCTTTCCATGGAAAATACTTCCTGTTTTCCCCGCCAGAAAATATCTCGTAAAGATTTCCTTCCCACAACCCCTCCACTCTCCGCCGGAAAACGGTATCCGATTATACTTTCCACAAATAAACCAAAAAAAAAACTATATTGTGAAACAATTTGGGCAGGTTTCCAAAGCGTTGGTATTTCCTTCCCCCTGGGAGGGGGGCTGGTTGGGAGAATTTCAAGTTCATCCTCAACAGGAATCTAGTTTATGGGATTTTTTCGTTCTATGTTTTCTGACAGAAAAAATCGCTATTTCAAATTTTTGATTTTCAGAAAAAAATTTTTGGGGTTTATTAATTGGTGTGGGAGAGTGGCTAGCTGCCCAACGATATTTGCTGGGTCCACTTAAAACAAAAGGTTTTTACAAGGAATTTTTGTTTTACGGATCAAAATTGGAGGCCCTTCCTGAATCCTGTCTAGGTATAAACTGGGGGTCAATACGATCACCATTGTGGGGGGGGGGGGGTGGGGTCCGGTAGGTTTAATTTAAATAATAAACAGGGCTAAACTCTAAAAAAAACCGAACAAAAAACTCTTTAAAAAAAAAAACAACAACAAAAAATTTTGGGATCTGTAACAAATAGGATATTAACCAAAAAGGGACTTGGTTGTTATTGCGACCATTTTCAATAAAGATGGCTCAATTTAAATTTTTGTTTTGGGCCTCTGGTTGTCGAAAAGAGAAAGAAAAACAAAAACCCCTTAGAACAAGGTTTCAACAAAATTTAAACAAGAATTACACCAAATCAAAATTCAAAGCGTATCCGAGGAAACCCTCTGTAGAAAGTATTCAAAGTTTTTCCAATCTACCAAACAAAACTGTGAACATTTTGTATTTTTTGTGCCAGAAAAAAAAGAAAATCAAGCGAATGGCGCGTAGTTTCTTTGTTTGTTTCCTTTTCCTAGGGGTTTGAATTTCGTAATCGAAAAAAATTGATAATAGTCATAAGAAAATACTCCAGGGAAAAAGGTGGAACTAAATTGAAAACAACGGGACAAGGAAAAAAAGGTTTTCTAATGCTTTTTTTTTAAGTGCAGTAAAAAGGGATTGGAAGCAAAAATTTACCCCCCTCTCCACCACCCCCCCCATTTTTTTCCCTCGGAGGGGGTCGACGGATTACCAATTTCTTTAAAAATTCTTTGAGGATATCATTTTGTTTAGGCATTGTTGGGAAAAAAAAAGTTCAAAGTAAACTTAACGCTTTGGGGAAAACACATTATTTCGCTTTGGGGGAAATTTCCAAATGGGATAATTTTCAGAGGAAACAACCTTTCTGGCCTGGGAAAGCCAAAACTTTCCTTAACTAGGGACGGTGAAAAGGTGGGGGGGCTATTTTTAGACAAAACCTTTCCCACTGATGTGGGGAGTCCGTATGATTTTTAAAAACACAATCACCAAATTAGGGGTCTTTTCAAAATGGGGGCAAGTTTGTGCTAAGAAAACAAAAACAATTTTTCCACCCCCAAGATTTGTTCCCACAAAGAAATTTTTCTGAGGTGCGGGAATTTTTCTCTTAGAAGGAATTTGTTAAAGATTTAGCATCAAAGAATAAAAAACTTATTTATTTTTATTATTTAGTAAAACAAAATTTGTTTAGTTCGTTTGGGTTTCTTCAAAAGCATTAAACGTGTTTTTAAAAAACGGAAGGCGTTTATTTTTAAACTAACACAGGGTCGAAGCCTTCAAAAACACTTTTGTGTGGGATGTTTTTCTATATCTTTTTTTCCAATAAATAGGTAAGATTGGAAAACACAGGGAAAATTATTACCCATACGGAAAGGAGGTTGTTTCCCCACCTCTCAATTATCCTACCCTTGCGCAGGGTTTGGGGGGACGTTTTTTTTTCCAAGCATTTAGGAAATGGGGGGTGACTAACTGGGAAAACACAAGATTTGTTTTTAAATTAGAAATTACGATGGGATTTTTTTTTTAAGTTATGAATGAAAAAACAACTTAGCGTATAAAAAGTGTACGGGGGTGGGGGGCGGGGGGGGGGGGGGGGGGGGGGTAGGTATTGAAGACGGGGGGGCCAAATTCTATTAAAGGGGCGTATAATAATTTTTTTTTCTTTGCGGGAGTTTTAACTGTTTGCCCTTAACTGTTTCGTAGAAAAAAAACACTCTCTTTTAATTATTTAAATCTCTGATCGATTTTTCTAATAAACTTATCGGGGGCAAAGAAATTCAGAACCCCTTTCCAATGGAAAATAAATTTTACACTTTCACCGGGACAGAAAAAAATTCTCCGTAAAGACTCTACTCCCACAAACCCCCCACTTCTCCGCCGAAAGGTTTCCGTATACCCTTCCCCAAATAAAAACAAACCAATTTTACTTATTGTGAACAATGGGAAGTCAAAAAAAAAGGCGTGAACCCCTTTTCCATGGAGGGGGCCCGTGGGGAGGAAACTTTAATGTTCATCATCAATGGACCACTAGTTTATGGAATTTTTCTTTTCGTCGTATGTTCGCCCAAAAAAATTCGCTATTCAAAAATTTTTGATTCAGAAAATTGGGGGAAATAAATTGGGTTTGGGAAGAGTAGTAGCTTGCCACAAAAACGATAATGTATGGTTCACTTGAAAAAAACGGGTTAATTTAGAAATGTCCCATTTTTTTTCCCATTCAAAAATAACAAGCCCTCGCTGGAATGCTTCTTGGATAAAAAAATGGGCTACTACGATCCCACCCCTTGGGGGGGGGGGGGGGGGTGACTACACGTTGGGGGGGGGGTTTAAGGTGGGTTAATAAAATAATAAACATGGCTGAAAAAAACTCTAAAAAAACACGACAAGCCTCTTAAACACTTTAAAATAAAAACTAAATTTTGATATTGTAACAGAATATACCAAAAAAAGGGATTTGTTTTCTTGGTTATGCGATTGGGCCATTATTATTATTAAAGATACAGTACAAAACTTTAGTTTTGCCTGGATTGGCGAAAAGGAGAGGGGAAAAAACCCCCCCACCCCATAAGGAAAGTGGTCAATACTAAGCTAAGGGGAGGAATTTACCCATCAAATTCAGTGTATCTGAAAAACCCCCTCTTGTAGAAGTTTTCAAAAAAGTTTCCCCATCTTACAAAAAAACTTGTGTTAATATGCATTTTGGCCAGAAAAAAAGGAGATATCCAAGAAATTGGCGTTTTTCTTGGTTTTTGTTTTCCTTTTCCAAAAAGGGGGGGTGAATCGTATCGAAAAAATAGGTCAATGGGGAATAATCAGGAAAAAAAGGAACTTTATTTGAACGGGAAATAAAGTAAAAAAGTTTCTAAGCCCTTTTTTAAGTGAATCCACAAAAAAGGAATTGGAAAGGCCCCCAAATTAACCCCCCCCTTCTCCCACCCCCCCATTTTTTCCCTCGGAAGGTCGATTCGGATTTATAATTTTTCAAAAATTTGAGGATATTTCATTTGTTTTAGCCATTGTTTGACAAAAGTTCCAAGGTAAAAAAAAACTACCGCTTTTGGGGGGAAAAAAAACATTATCTTTTGGGTAAATTTCATGGGGATATATTTTTTCTTCAGGAGTGAAAAAAATTTCTGCGGGGGGAGGGCATAACTTTTCTACTAGGGCGGTGGGGAGGGGATGGGGGTATAGAAACCTCCTTTCAACTGAGGAGGGTGATTTTTTTACCGGTATTTTGAATTTTAAAAAACAAATCACCAAATTTTGTATTTTTTCAATAATGAAAGTCGTGCTAAGGGAACACAATTTTTTCACCCACAGGGATTTGTCCACAAGGGAAATTTTCTGAGATGGAATTTTTTTTCATAAGAATATTGGGGAATTGTTGGGTTTAGTTTCCTGGAAAGGGGGGACGGGGGAGAGGCCGTTTATTTTTAACATGGAAAAGGAACCTTTTTTCGGTGGAAAAAAACCCCACGGATATTAAGTAATTTCTCTTACTTACAATAAAAAACACTTACCAAAAAAAAAACTTTTACTGAAAAAAAAGTTTATTAACAAACCTTACGCTACGGCTTTCCTTAAACAAGGGGCCAAAAGCCAAAAATGGCAGGGTAAACAGCTGAAACTCAGGAGATGAGATGTATGTCTAGAAGAGCTTTCTTCCTTCTCTGAAAAGTTGATTGATTTTCAAGGAATTTGTTAGTCTTCTTATTAGTTAACTCACGGGGTGACAGTGGCTGCTTTTGTCTAGGGCCTAAAAAAACGGTTGAAATTCATCGTTGGAGGGGACAAGAAGAAAAAGTAATTTAAAAATTAAATTCCCTACCAAGAAAAAGTTTACATCAAAAAACCGTGTGAATTTCGCACAAATTATTCAGGGATGTACCAGGGACTTTTAAAAAATTAAAAAAAGGCACACTTTAGGGGAATGAACCCAGGATACATTTGGAAAAAACACCTACTTTGTTAGACTTTTATTAATTCTGCATTTGGAATAAGGGGGGGTGGGGGGGGGACTATTTGTGGGATGGTTAGTTTAGGCCTAGGTATGTGTTTGGCCCCTATTTTCAGAACAAAAAAAAACATAGAATGCTTATTATATTACTCGGTGGTATATGGGTAACCACGTCTTGTACCCCTCAGTGGGGTACAAGATGGAGGATAAATTTCAATCGTTAGAAATTAAAAATGTGTATCTGGGGGGGGTGTTTCCGGAGGGTTTGGGTCTCCATTTTATAGAAGGTAGAAAATTCAGGACAAGTTTCATTTTGGAATGGGGCAAAAGGTACATTAGTCTAAATACAGGGGTAACCTGAAAATTTGCTGAATCCCGGCAGTGGGGGGTTTTTCCCGGGGAGTCCTTGATGCCCATTGCACGGGCTGGCCCTGCCTTGCCTAATAAAAATATTTAGGGGCATTCAAATTTCTGGAGTTAAACAAGCTTTAAACAATAATCAAAATAGAAAAAATGGTTGCTTTCTATGTGCCCTCTTTGCCGTTAACGTCTCCGAATAGAGAATTTTCATCCATTTCATGTTGGGGGTTTCCTTGGTAGTGTACATGATGTAGGGGAGTACTTGAAGAAAAAATGTTTAGGGTCTTCTTACCACAAAAAGCAGTTCCCAGCCAAATTTCAAATTCTATTTACTAGTTTGCTGATTATCCCACATTTGGGTAAAAGTTGCCCTTCCTGCACTACATGGTTTAAAATAACCGGATTAAAGAAAAAACTTGGAACTATTGGGAGGAAAAAAAAAAAGAATTTAAGTAAGAAAGATCTCAAAAAAAAAAAAAACTAGGGTAAGTTTAAAATTGAAAAGGGCGCATTTGGTTCGAATCTTGACCAATGGGGGGGGGGGTGGGGGGTGGGGGGGGGGGGGGATGGCGACAAGATTGAGATTTATTACACCAGTTACAGTTTATTAAGGTTTTAACGTTCGGAAGGCCAATTGGAATTTAAATTTCGTAAACGGGCATGTTGCTTGCACAACTTTTGCTTTTGCATTGGGGGACAACAAGTGACAAATGTAAAAATTGGAAAAATTTGAAGAAAAGAGCAAAATTTTACAGGATAT
The DNA here is from genome assembly GCA_027921565.1 of Artemia sinica. Lineage (NCBI taxonomy): Eukaryota > Metazoa > Arthropoda > Branchiopoda > Anostraca > Artemiidae > Artemia > Artemia sinica. The sequence continues at coordinate 561,034 of JAPEVW010000086.1, read as the reverse complement.
AGGAGGGAGGAATATCCCCTCTTACAAAAAATCCATGTGATGTTTTCCAATAACCCAAATTTGAATGGTCAAGGCGGGAAAAAACAACGACTAAGGGTTATATTTGATATGATAGGAGTTAATTTTTTTATTGCAAAATGATTAAATTGTTATTATTTTTACTGTGATTAAAACAATTAACTTTGATCAATAAAAAACGGTTTTGTTAATGTACAAAACCTTCAAAAAAAAGGTAAAAAACAAAAAAATCTCAACAATCTTAATTTAAAATTGGAAGGGGCCAAAAGGGGATGGTATTGGGGGGGACTTATATGATTGAAAAACGCCTTTGAGTTCAACATGGCAAAATTGCCAAGTGCAACAAAATTTAAAGCCCAAATATGAAAAAAAAAATTATTGTACAAATATGGATATTTGAGGAAAGAATTGGTCAAAAAGTGCGCATGGGGCCCCAAGGCCCTGGCCTTTCCCCAAAAAAATTCAAAAATTCCAAATGAAGTGCACTACTTCTAAAGTTTAGTCAAAAAAACATAAAATATGGGGACAAAAAATAAACATGCTATGGTCAAAAAACAAGAAAAAAAAGGTCAAAAAAAAAATACAATAATCAACTATTCATTACAAGTTTTTTCAGAAACAAAAAAACCAATAACCAAAATATTCCAAATCACTAGAAAAAGCAGATTATCAACTAAAAAATCAAAAAAAAACAAGAAAAAAAACACAAAATTCAAAGTTTTAAAGACAAAAAATCATTCAACAAGGACAAAAAATAAAAAAAAAAACAAAAAGAAAAAACAAAAAAACAAAACAAAAAAAGCAAAAATTCAAAAAAAAATCCTCATTTTTCAAATAACAAATTTTTTTTTTTTTTAAACAAAATTAACAAAAAAGTTATCATCAAATCAAACAAATAAAACAAAATCAAAAAAAAAAAGACAAGAGCTGTAAATACAAGGGAGGGAATCAAACTAAAACAAATTATCAAACTAAAATTCAAAACAACTAAAAAAAAAAACAAAATCAAAAAACAAAACACAAAAAAACAAAATGTTCCAAAAAATAAAAAAGCAAAAAACTAAAAAAAAAAGAATCAAAAAGACAAAAGCATTAAAACATCAAAAACAATAACGTTAATAAGCGGGGTACTATAACCACCCCTTTTAAAACAGTAAATATCTCATCAAATCTGTCAGCAAAAAATGTACACAAAAACCAAAATAAAATGTAACAACTCCAAAATCCATTCAAAAAAAAAAACAAACACAACAATGAGGTTCTAAAAATATCACAAAAAACCACAACAAAAAAACATTTAGCACAAAGAGAAGTTCAAAGGGCAAAGCAGTCTGACTCTGTGGTCGAACGTAAAAAGAAAGACTAGAAACAAAAAAAAAAAAGCACACTCAATCCTTAAAAAAAGCAATGTCTGTAAAAAAACAATACTTCAAAAATCAAAAAAAAAAAACAGTTCAAAAATTCAACGAAAGGGTAGACAAAAAGCAATCAAAACAAGTCAGAAGGATATTCAAAAGAAAGACACACAAAACAACAAAAAAAAATGGCGGGATCAACAACAAAACAAACACATTTGGGGGACAAAAAAAAAAAAAGAAAAAGCTTAGGTAATTCCAAAAAAAATTCCATCGCCGAAAAGTCTAAAAGGTCTAAGAAAGGCAAAAAAACTAGAAAAAAAAAACCAAAAAGTTATCAAAATAGGAAAAAAAACAAATAAAACAAAGGCAACAATAGGAAGTCAACAAAAACAACAGGGCAAAAAAAACTGACAAAAAAACTCATAAAAAACAACCACAAAAAAAAAAAAACAAACAATCCAAATAGTGGGAACCAAAATGTAGTTCAGGCATACCCTTTTCTCTGAACGAGGAGGAACGCAAAAGGGTCATCTCCAGTAAGTACTCTTACAGCTTTTATTCTGTAATACTCTAATCTGCGATAAATGACCCACAAACGTTTTTGAAGACCCAAGCCAATATACAATAGACAAATACGGGATGAATAAGAGAGAAATAAAGCATTCTGAGAACCGGTCTAGGGAAAGTACGCTTTAGCTTCCTTATAATTCCCAAATTTCGTTGGAAACTCTAGCTGAAATTTGATTAATATGGTCTTTGAAACTCAAGCACTCATCAAACTATCACTCCAAGAAACTTCACTGTTCTGACACGCTCTATAGCGTTCCCAACAAGTTCTAGTTTCTCTATCCTCCAGGGATAGTAATTTACACTTCTCCCGTAAATCTCAAATTGACTTTTCTTGTGGTTTAATTTTTAAGTTTATTAACTCTCATCCATTTCTCTATTTGTTCCATTTCCTTTTTCAAGAACTAGTAGACAAGTTCTTTTTCTGTCCTCGCAGCAACTGTAAATGTGTATCGTCAGCAAAACTAGGAATTATAATTCTGTTACCGCGATCGCCCTTTATCCGAACTATTTATATCTTCAATGCACCGGTAAATATCATTTATATAAATATAAAATAAAAAGGGTTCCCAAAACTGACCCTTGAGGAACGCCAGCCTTGACTCTCTGTGGGCTAGAGGTCTCACTTTGGATTTGAACAATCTTGCATACGTTTTCACTCAGGAATGATCTAACAAGTTCCAAAAATTTTCCACGGATACTACAATTATCTAACTTCTTTACTAAAATTTCATAATCCACACAATCAAATGCTTTCATTATGTCAGGAAACGGATGCCACTTTAAGACCACGATCTAAATGATCATTAACAAATGTCGTCAAGAAAGATCACTGCTTGCTCAGTTTGACATTCCTTTCCTAAATCCAAACTGACTAGATCGAAAAAAGACCTAGATTCTAGGAAATAAAACCATTCTTACATTTATTAGTCTCTCTATTATTCTAGAAATAACAAAGAAGAAGCGAAATAGGCCTATAATTATCTAAATTCCCACTATCACCCCCTTTAAAAGTGGTTTCACTTTCGCAATCTTCAGACAATCGGGGAAAATACCTGACTTAAAAACATCATTTATTAGCATTACCAACTGACTAGAAACAATAGGATAAATAAACAACGGAAAAGCTTTCACAGTCATGAGAATCCGATCCTGCTGCACCTGTTTTTCATATTTTTAACCACTTCACACAACTCACTTAATTTAACCGCTTTAAATAAGCAGATACGTCGCTCTTATCAGGCAGGAATTGTGTAAAATCGCCATCCTCAGCCAGGACATGGATACTGGATCCTACATTAAGGCCCACACATTAGAGAAATGCTCACAAAACTGAATTGCAACTCACACTGTCCGGAAGCTCCGAGGGAGACCGACTAGGGTTCGCTACAGACTTTATAAATTTCATGTCTTGCCTGGATTTCCCTCAGCTTCTTTAAACTTAAAAGCAAAATAATCCGTTTTAGCTTTCCGAAGGAGACAATTTAGCATGTTATTATTATGCTTTATAATCATCCCTAGTAGTTGTCCCTTTATTTTGGATCAATTCCTTATATAAATGGTTTCGCCTTTTCATACTTAAGAGTAGACTCTTAGTAATCCATGGTTTCTTTGCTGATCATATCTGTAAACTCTTTTAGTTTTAACACATTTCTGAAGTAAACCTGTTAATGTCCCGTACCATTTTTCAAATTTCCGATGACACATCATTCCTCTTGTAAAAAAATGAATTCAGTCTTATCAACTTCTAATTTAAAACGGGCAACAACCTCAGAATCAATAATAGGCCTAATGACATTACAACGATGTCCCTTATTCAACTGTAGGACTTGCGGTACTGTTATCATTACTCCAAAATGATCTGAAACACTATTAACCACAACAGGCAGGTGACTTATATTCAGTATTTACAAATATGTTATCCAATATTGACGCAGAATTCTCAGTAATTCTTGTACAGAATATTTATAGTAGGCTTCAGCCCGTAGCTAAGCATCATATCCAGAAACTCCTTCAAACTCTCTGACTAGAATGTAGACTTTTTTCAAATCAATATGAAGTCACCACACACAAAACACCGGCTGTCTTGTTCCACTCAACAGGTCCAGTTGCTCTTCTAACAGACTCAGAAATTCAACGAGGCTACTAGACGGAGGTCGATAAATAATAGCAAGAACAGACATTAAAATTTTTGCTTGGATACTTTCACAACCATCGACTCAAACACCATTTCCTTATGTTTAGTAAGGGAAGGCATCGGCAAGCATTAAAAATCACTCTTGATATATACCGCTAAAACCTCCATGTTGGTGCAGTTCCCTGTTTTTTAAAACCAGTCGGTATTAGGAAATACTAATAGGGATGACGTATGAGACTCCAACCATGTCTCAGTCAGGGCAAAAAAAAACTTGTAAAACTTGAGTCTGCAGAATTTCCTCCAGTACTGAAAAAGAAGTACTAATACCTTGGCAATTTAACGTGAAAAACCGAAAAATCACTCGGGTCATAATCATCATTATTCAAATCTTGAAGGAACTTATAACGGGCATTCAAATATCCTCACCAATACCATTACTATCAAATTCTCGATTGGAGTACCCCACCCCCAATATCTTCAAATCCTGAGTGAATCATTCTCCTGCCCCTTCAAACCTATTCCACTCTCAAATTAACCATTATCAAAAATCATTTTGTGACGGATATGAGAAGGAAAAGGTTCAGTTTACTTACACTTATCATTTTCATCATTCGTTGAGTTGGTATCATCGCTTCCACACTTCGATCCTAAACAAAAAAAAAGAACATAAATATCTTCATAAAAAACCGAAAAACACTACTACTGTTTCCAGGCGCTAGTATCAATGAAAAGCCAGACCAAATCCATAAGAACTCCAATCACAACCCGGTACGCTCCGCACCGGGGGGAGCGCTATACATAATACACCATTAATACTTTTTCTCATTTTGTTTTTTTTACTTTATTCCATCCACAACATCTTTTTAAAAAAAAAGAGATAAAAAAACACGAGACAACATTACTTCATACAATCTGCTATCACAAAAAAACAAAGAAGTAAAAAACACAACAAAATAAATAACTCAAAACCATATTAAACTAAAATAATTAATATAAATATAAATATGACAACCCGCCTAGCATTGCATAGGCCCACCTCGAGGATTTATCGGCACTGACAATTCAGGAATCACGTCATTCACGGAGAAAGAAAACACGCAGGCCATTTGGCCGATCAAAACAAAGGAGAGGTGGAACCGATTTTGTTACCCATGCTTGAATACCACAATCAGCAAGCTTTGATCTTTTTTTAATCAGCCGTTTTCTAATATCTCTCACTGCCGTCGGAGCATCATCACTAAGATAAATATCTTTATGACCGCAAACAGTCTTTCCTTTAAGTTTTTTACTCTGTTTCAGAATCGTTATTTTTTCTACTTTAGACCGAATAGTAACTTTAAAATATCTACGCTCTTTTTTTACTTCTGTAACAGCAAATTCTATGTGGTCTCGTTTACACCTAGTCCTTCTTTCACAAACAGTTTTGAAAAAATCGCTTTAGCTTCCTCTTTATCATCGCAAGGTACATTCCAAACCACTATATTTTTCTTCATTCATTCTATACCTCGCAATTGCATTAACCGATTTTTCAACTGATTATTTTCTTCACGGAGACAAACACTGACTCAGCTGTAACAAACACTAATCTGTGATTTTACATTTGTTATTTCATTCTCAGTAGCCGCCACATGGGTCTGGATCGTCGAAAATTGCTGCGATTGGCCAGATAGCGCTTCCTCAAGCGATTTGACCCGGGTTTCCAGAGATTTGAACTGGTCCGTGATACAGTCAAGCTTTTTTCCATTGTCTTTCACTATAGTTAGAATTTCAGAAAAGTTCCGAGCCAGCGTCGAAATTGACAAAGTTTTCTCCATCCTTAGGTGAAGATGACGAATAATCATTTGATCCTCTCGAATGAGACTTCTTTACGGTTTCTTTTATTTCGCCCATGAATAAGCAGCAATTAAAAAATGGACAAAATAGTCTTACCTCAGCCGGCAACGATTGTTTATCCACGATGTTGCTAGCGTGCAGTGCTTTTAGCCGTTTGGCACAGCAAAACACTTTTCTAACGTCGTAATCAAAGGCTCTGTATTATAATGACTAAAATCCAATCCTCTTTTACTCCATGCAATTCTTCAGTTCAAAGCAATAATCACACACCAAAAAATTTTCTTTCATCAATTCAAAACATTAATCTCACAAGCTATTTCACTCTTCAGCCAAAAACTACCGCAGGCACGGAGCGCCTAAGGTGTTACTCGGTTCGGGGAATGAATCATGACTAATGAGTTCATTTATTTTTTTCATTTTTTTCCTCATGTCTCCTCTGTCTTTCCTGTTTTTTTTTTAATCGTGTATTTTCAAAAAACTGCCTGAAAGCGTATCTTCTCTTTTAAAAATTCATCAATTTGGTGGTTTTGTTTTTTTTGTTTCGAAACTGCTAGATGCTTCATTTCCTGTAACCATTGCTTTCACTTATGATACTTGTGTTCATATATTTTGCCCGTGTTCCAGGTGAGCTTCATTTCCTGTAACATCATTTCACTCAAAAACTGGTGTTCAAATTTTGCAATGTTGTAGGTTGATTTTATCACTCCCAGTACTAGAAGTTCCAGGTTGAACATTAGGACTCACAATAGAATCATATATTTTTGGGGGGATTGATATTGTGTTTGTCCCCCCATAATTTATCCATCTCTTCAAAAAACCTTGGAGGCTTTTTATATTCTGATCCTGTGTTTTTGCAGGAATCAATATACTGTTTATAGGTGTGCTCCAGGGACCGAGCTTGTGCCCATACTTGTTTGTCCCCTCCTCCCCTTCTTTATAAATAACATAACATATACAATATAAAATTTAAAATCCCTCAGTCCCTCAGATAGTTTTGCTACTTCTGCCCACACAATTTTTTTTTATTAATTTACTTTGTAATTTTGCCTTAATGGCATCAGTTGCCAATATTTCGAATAAGGCAAGTTTTGCTTGATTGTCTCTTGCTTGCTGATCAGGGTCCTTGAGTTGCACCACAGTCTAAGGGTACTGGTACCTCCTGGACTTTCTTCAGAACCATGATCGAAAATACTGAGAAACTGGTCTTCACTGATACCATAGGCTGAGTAGTTTGAGTGGCTCACAATAAATTTGTCTCCAGACGTGTCAGCATCTGAAAGAGAATAAAATCCTCATTAGACTAAATGAGGAAACTTAGTATGGTGCCTATGCTGAACCAGTGGCTACAATTATCATGATAACCAATCATCATAGCCAAGATTTCACAGAATACTATGGAAAAAATTTTCAGAGGGATAGTCATGGCAAGAACTTGAAATTACAATGTATAAAACATAAGCTATTTTAGGACAGGCATGCAGTAAAAAAAAGAAAAAAAAAAACACTTGGGCAAAAAAGTGTAGCTCTGTCCTTGGATCAAGACAATAGTAACATGTACTAAAATTAATTTTTTGAATTAATTTGACAGGTTAAAAACTGAACTTGATACAAAAGTAAAGTAAAAATAAACCATACAAAAACAAATCCAATCTATAATTTTAAAATTTATCCAACTGTAAACTTTCTGTGAATATACAATCCTTTTAAGCAACAGGGATTTAGCCTGTATGACAGAATGAGTGAGGAGGTAGACTATTGTAAAGTGACTTTTTGATAGAACAAAATATTAATTTACAAAAACCCTCAAATTCAACGACATTAATAACGACGAAGACACATTGCCTTTCCATAACGAACAACAAAAGTACGAAGAACAATAGGGAAATCTTTTTGCAAGACAGTGGAGATAATTTGAATGACTATTTCGGGCCTATGTCCCAGGGCTGTCCTCAGCAAGACAAAAATATATGAAAGAAAAAAAAAAACTCACAACAACATGCGACCAATAGAACCAAAAATTAAAATTTTTTCGAAGCAGTGCTAGCATCCTTACTTCAGCGAAGTTCAACAACCAGGACTGATAAAAAGTAAGGTAAAACAAGGCGATTCAATGAGATGAAAGAAAAATAATTTAAAAAACACGTTTCTTATTGCTAATCCAGCCCATTTGGCAGCTAACCTCAAAGGTCTTTTTGTGATCGGTTTGTGTTAATGTCTATCGGTTTTTTTAAATATTTGTAAGATCATTTTTTCATTAAATTTGTGTATAGAACATTTAGTGTATATTCCCCAAAGAAGTCCCTATTTAAGGAAATATTATTATTAATCTTAAGTTTGATTTCACTGATTTCAATTAAACTTTATCAAGGACATACTTTTTGGAAATGGGTATCCTATTTTATTTATTAATAGTGTAATTAACTGTAGACTGAAAAGACATTACCGATTAAAAATTTATGATAGTTTACCATGTGAGATTTCTTACAAGCCTTAAACATAATTTACCTCCCCTATATCCCAAAAATCACTACAAATCTTAAAAAAGTTTGCACAAAAAATAATGTATATGTAGTGTTCACAAATAATTTTAGAATCATAAATTTTCTAAAATTCTGATAAAGATAAAACCCCAGTTACTCGCCAAAGAGGGGCCTATCAAATACCATGGCGATTGTGGCAAAATATAATGTAGGTAGAACACACCACAATTTAGAAAAGCGCATACAAACAGTATAAAGATGATATAGTCAGAGCTCTAAATTTAATATTTCCGTTGTTTCATCGGATCCTGCATTAGGCAGCCATATTTTTGAAAATCCTATCCACAATGTACTTTTTGATGAATCCGCCCTTATTAGCAATGACCTAGGCATAAAGCAGGTGGTCCGAGAATCAATGAAATCAGACTTAAGATTAATAATAGTATTCCTTAAATAGGGACTTGAGGGAATATACACTAAATGCTCTATACACAAATTTAATTCAAAATGACTTTACAAAATATTTAAAAAAACCGATAGACATTAACACAGACCGATCACAAAAAGACCTTTGAGGTTAGTGCCAAAAAGGCTGAATTAGCAAAGAACGGTTTTTAAATTATTTTTTCTTCATCTCATTGAATCGACTTGTTTTACCTTAATTTTTATCAGTCCTGGTTGAACTTCGCTGAAGTAAGGATGCTAGGACTGCTTTGAAAATTTTTAATTTTGGTTTTATTGGTCACATGTTTTTGTGAGTCTTTTTTCTTTCATATATTTTTGTCTTGCTGAGGACGGCCGTCGGACACAGGGCCGAAATATTCATTCAAATTATCTCCACTGTCTTTTAGTAGGCCTAGATAAAAATATAGGCTACTAGTTCAATTTATCTAGCACTTTCCCTTTAGAAGCTTTACAACTACAGTGATTACCATATTCCTGTGCTAAGTTATGTTTGTTAGCCTAGAATAGCAACAGATATATAGCTTAGTCCATGTTCCTGTCAAAGAGTTATGGCTTACGCTTTTTGCAATAATGACCATAAGGCATGTTTCTTTAAGACAACTCTAACGCTACACTGATACCATATTTCCTGCCAAGTTATCTGTATAACTTAGAATAGCAAGGGATACATAGTCCTTTGGTCTCAGTTGTGGCTCACACTTGTTGTTATAATGACCCCAAGGCATGATTCCTTTGGAAGAGCTGTAAATCTACACTATTTTCATACTTCCAGCCAAGTTATTTGTATAGCCTAGAATACCAAGGAATAAATAGTTATTGGTCCCATGAAAGAGTTGTGGCTCACACTAGTTGGAATAATGACGTAATGACGTAAGGCTGTATCTGGAACAATTGTTTAATGAAAAAGAAATTGACTGAACTCTCTTTTACAATTTCAGAGTTTGATTTTCATACTGCAAACAAAGAGGTAGTTCCTGATAGTTTCATCTACCCAGCTGTGATACTATTTTCATTTGCCTCGGATACCAGTGCTTTAAACATAGGCTGAATAAAAAACAGTACCCAACATAGGCTTCTCCAGTTCCTACATAACAAAACGTAATTTAAGAGCTTAACCTCAATGGCCTTAATAAAAGTGAATTTTGCAAAAAAGGGCTTATTGCAAACTTTCGATAAAGCAAGATTTAGAGCTTAGACTAATCTTGTGATTAACTCCAAAGCCATGTAGGAAAACCTGGCTTTTAAGGAATATAACCAAAACAATTACATACAAATTTAAAAACAACAGATTAAAATCAAAAAGATAATGATAAGAATCTTTTCCAGTTGAGGTTGTGGTTATAAACATACCAACTCCTTCTGATGGACTGGTTAAGCACATCTTAAATTAATAATATTTATATATATATATATATATATATATATATATATATATATATATCAGATATATATATATATATATATATATATATTATATATATATTATATATATATATATATATATATATTAATATATATATATATATATATATATATATAGATATATATATATATATATATTATATATATATATATATATATTAATATACATATATATATATAAATTTAACATTAATCGAATCATCTTTCTTATTTCTTTTTAATAAAAAATCTAATTTTTTAACTCAAAAACAAATCATTTTATTTTTTATTGAAAACCTGGCTTAGTACAAAAAGAAAATGACAAAGCACTACAAAGAAAGAATAAGAAAAAAAGAGTAAATTATCACTACTTAACTATGGCAAACATAGCTAGAATTAGAGAAGCTGGCTCCAAGAATGTCTTGAAAACCTTCTCGACACGTTTCTCCATAAGTTAGAGCAACAGCAATAGTAAACAGCTGCTATGTGGAAAACAACTGATGAGCTGTGAATTTTTATGTTAAAGTTGGATATCACAGTAGATATTGACAAAAAACAGAAAAAAGGGGTGTGGATTTTCAGTTTATTGGTATTTGTAAAAATCTTTAAGAAGAGTGTAATGTAGAGGATGTGGAGGAGACAAACAGTGTTGTACAGCAATGCAAAATAATGGTGATTGCAAACCAACCTTAGTGGACACTATAGAAGCATAGGAAGCTGATTTGCAGCATTTGATGACTTCTGTTAGGATATGGCAAGTTTGAGAAATGGTATTCCCAATAGGAATACGAAGATAAACAATTAGTCAGAAAGTTAGATCTTCAGATTCCCAAAGTACTATTTCATGAGGATATCCTCAACCATAAAATATGTAGTAGGGCTACATAAAATATAGGCTACCAATTTATTTAGCATTTTTTTCCTTAAAAGTTCTGTAACTGTACTGTTACCATATTTCCTGTCATAAGTTATTTGTTTAGCATAGAATAGAATTAGATATATAGGCCAAGTTCCCACTAAATAGTTGTGGCTTTCAATTGTTGCAACAATGACCCTAATGCATATTTTTTTAGGAGAGCTGTAACTCTACACTGTTACCGTATTTGCTACCAATTAATTTGTATAGCCTAGAATAGCAAGTGATAAAAAGTCCATGGTCCCACTAAAGAACAGTGGCTCACACTTGTTGCAATAATAACTGTAAGGCTAGCCTATATCAAGAAAAATTATTGAATTTAAAACAAAACAACTAAAACACTCTTAGGACTTCAGTGTTTGCTTTTCATACTGGGTTACTGGAAACAATTAAGTTAGACCTAATTCTTCATAGTTTCATACCCCTACCTCTGCTACTGACCTTTTCATTGGGTCCAGATAGCAATGCTTTAATACAGACTGATAAAAAAAACAGTAGCCTTTATAAACTTCCCCAGTCTTCAATTACCAAAAAACTTCTTACAAGCTTAACCTGTATGCATTAAATGTCCAGATTGAAACTGGCTATAATAAAAACAAATGTTGCCAAAAAAGGGGTCATATTGTTAAACTTTGGATAAGGCAAGATTTATACCCTAGCCCTAATCTTGTCATTAACTCTTAAGGTCAAATAGGAAAAACCTGGCTTTTAGGAAACTAACTAAAGAATATGCTTACTGTAAGAAAACAGTTGCAGTCCTCGATTTTTTGTCAATATTATAAGCATAAAAAGTAGCCCATCTTTATTGTTTTTGAACATTTCGCTTTAAATTCCCTAACAATTTCTTCAACAAGCATTTGATTTGTTAGAGAAATCTTCTAACAATGTTAGCTAAGAATTCTTAGTTGTGACGGCGGAAAAAATGATTGTGGGAAAAACGTTAGCTAACAGTTTTCGAACGATGTTTGATACGATGGTGGCTAATCCACAGTAAAGCAAAAATAAATAGCCTAGGCAAATCAAACGCAAGCCTGACCTTTCAAGGGCGATCAGGCGTCCTCCCAATTTCTCTATGTTAAGAAAAACTCATTAAGTCTTTTGTTACTTTTGAAACAAAATTGCTTCCGTTTTGTCGTTTAAAACCTTATTTGGAATGCCAAATTTTAAAAATAATTTCGCTAACGCCTTACTTGTGGCGTAAGCGCCTTGATTTTTTAATGCTTTTGCAAAAAGTAAATCCGGAAAAATGGTCTAAAACTGAAAGAATACAAGTTTGGCCTCTGTTGGAAACAGGCAAGCCTCCGCTAGTTCCATATAAATCGAATGAGACAATATCGAAGGGAATCTCGCTACCGGGACTAATCCCATTGGAGGAATAGGATAAGCTTGGGGTTTTTTCTTAAGTTACACGCTTCGCATGTACTTACAAATTCTTTAAGTTTTGTTATTCCCGACGGCACGTAAAAATATTGTTTTAATTTATGGAAAGGTTTTTGTTCCTCCTAAGTGTCCACCTATATCTGAATGAAAATATTCGAATGCAGGTGTAATTAAGTTTTGGGGTAATACAGGTATTATGATGTTTGGTTTCTATTTGCCTCAGAGGTCACGATTCTAAATAGTTATTTCTTCATCAAGATCATAGCAAAAGTTATCTATCTCTTTCTAAGAGTTTTGAATTTATCAGGTAAAGCATCATCATCATTCACAAAATATTAATAAGTGTTACCCACATTTCGTCCTTTTTTTATTTCTTTTATATTTTCTAAAAGACAAGTGACGATAGTTATCTTTATTTTATTTTTACTGAGTCATTTGACTTTGTTCTTCTTACATTTATGTTTGCTCTTAGTATTATTGCGTTTACTTAAAATAATCCAGGCACGAACCTGGTTACCGTAGTAACCCAGGCACGAACAATTTTATAAGAGAACTGAAATCTCTAAGTGCACAAACGAACAATTTTATACGAGAAATACGTTCTCTATGTGCTTTAAAATATGCCAAAAATGATACTCCAAGGTACACCCAAGAACGATTGGAAGTATCCAAGAACGATATGCTGAGAAGAAAATCAACCAATCCGGACTGTGTTGATAATAGATCGAGTCCCAAGTCCCAACGGTCCAGTGTTCAGCCCCTTAAAGACAATGTACCTTATGAACTATCAAAAAAAAAGCAGGTGAGAATGAACTTTGATAGAATATTCCCACACACCTGTAGTTGGAAGTATCATTTCCCGTTTGACAATTGGAGAAGCAAGATGAACATGACCATGCTGCGAAACTGCGCGGTGAAGAAACAATATGTAAGTGCTTTAAAAATTTTGCCAAGACGAAAGAGTGAAGGACCATAATTTACAACAGAAGGATTGAGTACGCTAAAGAGACACGAAGGTGATGAAATAGTTTGTGAATTTATATACTTACATCTTAATAGCTTCGATAACTTAAAAATTCCAATATCCTATCAGTAATGCAACATAGCAAACATTCCAGTGAAAGTGTTCAAATGTTCACCAGTGAACGTGTAAACATAATATTGTGTGTTTTAAATCGTTCTTATATGTAGTATTAGATAATCAGATATTTATGTGTAGCGTTGTCGTACTATTCATTTAATGTAGCGTAGATAGGAAGCAGCGTGCCCTATAGTCAGCAAAATAAAAAAAAACTTGTAAAAGGTGAATTCTCAAAAATCTTATGTAAAGGTAGAATAGCCCCAACCTTGTTGGAAATGTAAAAAGTCATCAGTGTTAGATGTAGAAAAAGAAGAAAAAATCCTTAGTTAAGTAGATAGGCTAGAACCATAGATAATCTTAGTCCGGTATATGAACTTTAGAAAGGGATATATAATAAAATAAAAAAAGTAATAGAGAAAATTTTTTAGCACTACTGATTAAGCCAAAATATAATATAAAATAATACAATGTCAATCAAAGTTATGTAGAATAATTCCTAATGACAGGACGTCATTAAATAATGGGAAGGTAATATGTACCGTGAGTAAAATGTGATATATTTATAATACAAAAAATAAAATTCCTTTTTCTAAAGATAATTCCGACAGAAATTAAACGTCCCCTAATTTGAGTTCAAATACCGTTTCCAAGAGTCCAAATTCTTAATCAGCAAAAAGAGAAATTGCCTTTTAGCGTTCAGTCAAACAATGACGCTAGAAAACGGTTTTTGAATTTCGCTAAAATCTTTGGTAATAAAGAAAAATGTAGATACAATGTTTCGCAGGAAGTCTAAGTTATAAGAGAGTGTGAACGTTGAAATCATCGAAATATTTAAACCAAAATTATTGTATAAATAGTTCGCATAATGCAGTGAGTTTGCGAACATAATTACAAAATAGCGGCCCCCTCCACAGGACTTGGGCCAATTGTGAGTCAGCTCTTAGAACGCAGGACAAAAAACTATGTTTATATAGTGTTGTAAAAGTGCTTTTTTGGAGGATTCGTAAATCAGATTCAGGCATTAGTAAATTAGAATTATTTCGGCGTTCAGGCATTGCAATTCAGTCATTATTGTTATCTTAGTCACCATTGTTGCCAGTTGAAGTGAACCACTGCGGTACACCTAATATGTAAGCCACAATAAATCTATTGCTTTTCTATTCGTGTGTATTTTATTTTATATGTCTGTATCTAGTCGCACGACAGGTAATTAGTTCGTATGTCTCCAAGGTACGATCTGATTTCAACATAACATTAGAGGTAATGGATTTCCAGATAACTCAAGGAGAAGAGGTTACATTTATATAGCTACATATTTTATTTTCTCGCTTTCAGCGGGTGGCGTGGGTCAACCATTAACATTACTCCCCATTGCTGTGGCGCAGGCCTCGGTGGCACAAGTTATAGCACTATAAGCGGCGCTATCGAAGAACTTATAAGGTGTAAAGTTTGCAGCCTTAAGGCACAATATTACATTCGACGCGGTCAATCTTTATTACCACAATCACACCAGTCATAAATTTTTTTATCGCTACAAAGATCTAAAAATATCCACAAATCAAAAGGAGGGTGTAAGAATACAGAACAATTCTGTGGAGCTTGAAGCATAAACTTCTGTAATTAAACAGAAGAAATTTAAAGTTACCCTTCATTGTATCAAGTTTTAATCTTCAAAAGGCAAAAGGAACAAAAAATCGCCACCCCGTATCGGGTGTCCCAACCTATCCCCATCCTTTCTTCCATACCCTTTTCTACCTTACGTTATAAAAAAACTTTTATTCCCTTTTTTTGTAAATAAAATCAACCATAATCACAACCCGTAAATTTGCCAAAAATTTTTAACTGTTTTGTATATATTATTTTTTCATTTTTGAATATTTGGTTATTTTTTATTTGTTACCCTTTTATCTTTTTATATTATGACCTATAAAAATTTTCATAATTATGACTTATATTTATGACTTGTATTTTTCTGACTGTACCTGTTGTTTTTTGTTACAGTGGCAACTATGTGTAGTTGTTGTATTATTTTGTTATTGTATTTTTTAAGAAATGCGAATTCGTTCTGGCCCACTAGGAGTTGTGATAGTTCTTTGCCAATAAATTTATATCTATCCATCTATCTATCTACCTACTTAAACCGATTTTTTTATTCTTAGATAATTGCCGTGCCCCCAAAATCTGTTATAACATAGAGAAGAATCCAAGATGCGTCAAATACGAAGGCGTACGCCACCCTTAACTCGAAATTCAGTATTATAAACAATTTTGTTCGACCCCGAATCCAAAGAATACGAACCCCTAGGAATCGAATTATACCTTAAACGTAAGAAAACACACCAGAGAAAAAAGAGCCGCCCACAAGGCTAAAAAACAAGAAAAGAACTAAAAAAATATTCTAAATCCCACCTAACACGATTGAAACCCAAATCAAACCCCTTGAAAATTCCATTCCAGGAATAAGGGAATCTCGATTATAAACAAATTATCTTAAATCCTACAAGAATGTACCATTCATTGAAACTAAAATCACGCATTTGCAAATACGCGAGAGGTCGTCAACTGCTGGCCCAGTGAAACATCGAAAAAGAGGTAACCTAAATGGAACGTTAATAAACTCCACTAGGAAGAATATTAACTTAGTAACCAAAAAAATAAATAATAACCCTAACAGAGAAAGAACCTTATAAAATCCCCTAGTTACCCACAATTAAATACACAAAACTCAACAATTGAAATCATAAGGGAAAAAAAGTCACAGCATGAATAATGCAAACAAATGATTGAACGAATCTGTTCTAGCAAGGGTAGTAGAAGACCTAAACTGCACCACACTACACTTGGTTCAAAATCTCCTAGACACCCCTTGGAAGATAGAGTAGTCAACAAAGAGTAATAGCAAGTCTAGTGTATTACAAACTTTAATGCACGTATAATGGCCACAGCACTAGAATGTACCAGGTTATCTGCCAATATGGCGTTCAGAATTTCCATTAGGAAAATTGCAATATCCAAGTACCTCCTAAACGCATAATTCATCGCGGAAAAACCTTTGGCATATTCAGGATAATAATGGTTTCACCACATTTGGCCCCTTCGATTTCTGTCCACATGAATAGATCAAGGATACAACCTTACTAAAGGGCGAAAATTTTCTTAAAACTTTGTACAGCAATTCCTGAACCCCTCATAATGAACCTCACTTACATAGCCCAGTAACAAAATCCAGTTTTTTTCTTTCGAAGTTACCGCGCGAGATTATAAAGATATAAAGAAAAATTATATTAAACTTCCACGAAGAAGATGAGAATTTCGGATCCAAAGTATTCCATGGCTTTGACGTCATCGTACGTGAACTAAATGTTGCAATGCGTCACACATACAATTAATTTTTACCGTCCCCCCCCCCCCCCTCGGAAAAAATCATAAAGAACCCACTTTCTGTAGCCCAGTGGGGCCGCAAGATAATTCGAAAAAAATGCAAAACAGAGATATATCTAATACAATGAGAGATCTACACCAACCAAACAAGTTGTTAGTGTATTTAATGCACTTAAACACGGAAGAGCAATAACGAAAACAACGTAGTTTTTGAGTTGAAATTCCTCAGCACGAACGTGTCGTTGTGGGAAAATTATCGACTCAATAGTAAGCTAACATTGTTAGGTGCACGCACCGTACAACTGAAAAATACGTCAATATTGAAACTGAGTGCAGATGACAATGGAAGGAACCACGTGTACAAGTAAGTTTTTCCAAAAAATTCGCCCAAAATCATCCATTTTCCAGAATAACACCATAATCTCTATTTCGAAAAAAAATATAAAAAAATAGCTCAACCGATAAAAAATATAATCGAAAGGACCTTACGTTATAGTAAAATAACATTCATCTCAGTGGCTCCAAAATAATTATCTATTGTAATCACCCTACCACCTAGTGTAATATTTTCTATTAGGAATAATTTTGTTGTGATAAGAAATTCGTATTTGAGTGTGCATGATATAAATAGGCTACTAGTGTATTAACATTTTACTTACTCCGTGATTCAACAACCTACAATCCAAAAAATATATACCCACCCTTTATGAATGAACATTCAAAGAACAGAATATAAAGACGAAGTTTCATTACATATATCAAAGATAACCAAAATAAAGTTAAAACATCCATGAATATTCAAGAAATTGAAGAATAGTTTAAAACATAAGCATAGTATCTCAATTTCGTTGATGAATGCCATCATCAAACTCGCCCCTTAACAAATTAATACCATCCCTTGACAAGTTAGACAATAAAATAACCCATGCAATAACGCTGAAAATTGTTTAGAAATAAAATAAAATAATAATATAAATAAACCATGTAAAAATATACAAATTAATAATAAATTAATTCTAGGAGCAAACGAAGAGATTCAGCTAACGAATATCATCATAATCCTCGTTGTTCACCGCCCAAGATATCGTAAATCACAGAGTAATATTAAAACATGAAAATTCATTGCTAGCAAGTCACAATGCATGGAAAATATTTATGAAATTGGACCCCAAACCATTCGAAACCTTTCCAAAACAAGTGACGAGATTAGTGAAAAATACAAACGAACTCAAAGAATCCATATTTCAATTCTTAAAATCAGATAAGAGATTATATACAGTAAAATGATGCATAGTAAGGATAAAAAATAATTCGCAATTCCCACCATTCCCAAACTAAAGTCTAAGTTCATAATAGTCGACAAAAAGATGGCAGAAATTGACATGGCACTGGAAACCAACACAAAAGAAAACAGAAGGAGAAGAACAGCGAATGATATTGAAAACTCATCAAGAGACTGAGCAGCTGCTATGAAATCCATGGACAACCCTCACGTATGGACTACAAGGAAAGGTAAACTCTATCATGGAAATTACGCCATATTATATGAATTACCAAGGATATGGACTTTTCTCAGGGAAACTATGGCAAAACCATACCGCAATCACCATTACTTAACAGACATCATCTAAACTGAAAAACGAATATAGCAACAGATTCCAAAGAATACAAGATACTAACCTACAAAGGTTAGAAAAGTAAACAAAAAAGTACTCAACCCCCCAACTAGATTATGAAAATATAAATCCCACTGAGGAAAGTAAAAAAGATGCCTCGACAACCACACTTACATCTGAGGCACTAGAGAAAGAAATACTGTCTTCGATATCGGAAAACCATAACAAATACAGTCCCGGACTTAATCGAACTCAATGCAGAATAACCAAGAAATTTAGTTACCTTCACTTATAGAAAACCAGTGTCATTTACAAAATGGGTATGGACCACAGGATCCACATTTACTGATACCTATTCTTCTGGCAAAGTCCACATAAAACAAAAAGCAAGGATCCCAATAATGCATACTGAGATACAAACTATATCAGTTCAAGAGTACAGTTCTGATGACCAGAAAGAAAGTTCTGAAAACAAGAAAGAAGATGCTACGTGCCCAAGAAATGTTGGACAATAAACGGCAAATATATGTGCGCCAGACTAGCCATGGCCGACAAGCCAATAAAAGACAATATTGAACCCTTACCTGATCTAGACGAGAAAAATGCCTAGAAAGTATCAACTCACCAAGCTTGCTTAATATTATACAGGCAGAGATTACAAGCCTTATTCGAATTATTCAATACGGAAATACAAAAATAAAAAACAAAGTTCCACAAGATTTTTTCGAAGCATTCTGTCGAAGAAGCAAATACCGAAGATCCACTAGCCTAATTCCAATCATTGAACAACTCCCCACCCGCCTATTTGGGTTACCAACGGAGAAAGACATGAACATCCTAAGGGAAAACAATAACAAACTGAATAAAGCCATGAAACATAACCTTACATGTCCAAATAATACAAGCAAGTATAGCAAACTATCAGAGACAAAATCGAAACGATATCTAAAAAAATCTCAAAACGGTAAACGTAATGAATTACCTGAAAAAAAGAAATAAATCGTGTAATAACAGATTCAAGTCTCGCTATGGTATCACTTGACATAATAGCTATTGCATTACTAAACCTAGCAACAAATGTTAGTAAATTCGAATTCGCAGTGTTCGCCCTCACTGGAGGAACTTTATCATATGACCTAGTAGATCCTATCAATCTAAAAGCATTCTAGATGAAATAAAAACCCACTTAACGTTTGGTTTGCATCTACCCACAGAGCCATAGGGAGCAAACTTATTCCTTTATTACACAAAACTAAAGGTCCACATCACGGAGATAATGAACAATTATTCGCTGCAGTAACGATTCCCATGATAAATCAGCAATTTATACGATTTGTACAAAATTTCTACCTTTCCAGCTAATTTAAAAAAAACCGTTTCTACCTTTTCAGCTAATAGAAAAAGACGAATTCATTTATAACTATTACACCCGAAGCAGAGTATTTACTTGTTGATCAGGATATAAGAAATATACTTTGGCTAATCCACAAGACCTAAAAGAATGCATATCATTCAAAAACCTAGTCTGTCAAACAAACATTACCTATTAACAATGTCAAATCTGGATCTTGTATGTTAGATATATTCCTAAAAGATACCGAACAAGAAAAAATTCCTAGTTCTTGTGAGGCTTTAATAGGAAGTACTAAACGAGAAATATTCATACATCTTAGAAATGATCTTTGGCTATTTTCTGTTCCAAAAAAAGCTGTCGGAACTTTATCTTGTTACAATAATACTGAAAGAATTGACCCAAGTTATAGAACCAAATTACCATTGCGAGATGTAGGAAAAATAACCATAAAACAGGGATGTTGACTAGTGACCAAAGAAACCACAGTACAAACACCATTAATAACTACAAGCACAAATATAATAAGTCCTAAAATAACCCATTTTAAGGCAAATCATTTTATTGTACACCATTCCCAATATAGATAATGAGGAACAAAAAACCTCAATATGGTCTATAATAGAACGGACTAAAGGAACATAACCACTTACAGAATTAAGAGAAGCATTAGATTTCCAGATTCCCCCATTTACAAATGAAGACCAAAGATTAACGTACGTGGAGAGTAGATATGGATTATTCTCAACAAACTTCTGGTGGAAACTTCCGGATGGAACCCCAAAGGAAGACCATATAGAGACGACTGAAATGCAGAAATTAAATCAGGAACCTCTTGAAAGCATCTAAGCCAACAAAAAGGGAGGACATTATAAAACGAGTGGGTATAGAGGTCCTCACTCCGCTCATACTAAGACCAGTCCCCAACTCTAAATTTCGTTTACGTACAACCGTGCAGCTATGACGCTGCAATATGCGTTTCTAAACAGCTGGACGTGCTTGAACAATCAAGGAATGAAAATGTATAGTAAATTAAGACCTCATATTTAAATATGTAGTCTAGCTCATCTTTAAATGAACAGTTTGAACCTTATGTAGAATTAAACAAGCGTTGAAGGAAATTAAAAATAAAAAAATGTGCAATAATACATGCTAAAGTGATTATTAAAATACCTCACTCAAAGCTAAAAGTATATTAATCCTTTAACATCATCATTTTTCTTAGCTGCTACTGATCTTGCGACGAAAATTCTATGCATTTGAAACAAGAATAGCATAAAGTCGAAATGTTGAAAAATCAATATTATATATATCTATCATTATCTGTGTAATAGTATCAGTGTAATAGCTTGTCTCTGATTTGTAGCATAATAATCACCGTTAAGTGTGCCTAATCATGTTATTTACTATCACTTTTAAAGTAATCAATATAACCTACCCGTTATAAAGATTCTGCTTAGATATTTCTATTCTAGGAATTGGAATGACTTATTGGAATCAATCATTGTGAATATACAAAACAGTAACGATACATCGTAGAAGCATCTATCTTCATCATTCGTCAACCAACGAAGAGTACTAACAAGAAATCCCAGGCGACGACGCTGTAACGATAATCCCTGTTACCACCACCTATCACTTACCTTGACAATCTGGTAACGATACTTAGTAAATATCATTGACCAGGATATCGCATAACCATGTAAAAATGACTATCCTGAAAATCACATCGACCAGTATGTCGTGAAAACTGCGTAACATGCGCCGAATACCCATCTCGAGAACCCCATCAGTCTGCAAGTCATAAAATTGCAAACGTTTCTAAAAATGACTTCTTGAGAACCCTATCGACAAGAATACGGTGAAAACACACAATAATCATCTTTGATAAACCCTATTAAACTGAATGACATATAACTGCGTAATCAAGATTTTCGATAAACCCCATCGATCGGCATGTAGTAGAATTGCAAAATGATTCCCAAAGAGACATTAATTGACAAACTCCTACCACTGCTATCTTTTGAAATTACAAGATCGTTCCTGAATAACGATCCTGGAAACCAACTTTCAAATCCTGGAAACCCAAAGTAACCCAAGTGATTAGCACCTTGACGGTTGTGCACCTCAACCACGGATCAAAAGACAGTATGTTGAAAACAATAAATAAGATTTAGTTTCGACACATCTATAAATATAAATGACAATTCTATGATGATAAGTTAGGACCAACCCGTCATCCATGATGAACAAAACAACGTTCGAACAATCTTATATGGAAACACAAACTAAAGGTGTTTTTTTTTAATTTCCTTGGAATAAAGTGCGCAAAAGGAAACCAAACCCCAACTGTTAACAATATAATAGCAGTGATTAACCATTCAGCAACTATGTACCCTAAGAACAGATCAAGGGCAATGTATGGAAACAAACTTTAAGATCAAGTTTCAATTCACCTGTAAATAGAAGTATCAATTCCCTTTAATAAATTGGAAACCAACCCATCGCCCGTGATGTACAGAGTTACGAGATAACAATTTTGCACGGGAGACGCGAGCTGTAACTGTTTTAAATTTTACTGAAGATAAAGTGCCCAAAAGAAAAACCTATTAACAATTAACCCATCAGACACAAAAAAATATTCAAAGACATTGATCAAACGACAAAATATGTGAGTACAATAAGAGTCACATAGAATGGTGGAATAAATATGAATTTACATGCATCGATTAATTACTTTAATTACTTATTAACCGCGTTAGAAGAAGAATGAAACTAAGTGACATTTTTTTAATGGATAGGTAACAATGGGTAACTGACATTTTTAATGGATAAGTGAAAAAATTAACGGATACGGCTCTTCTCGACATGCTTATTGACCGTCAGGAGAGTCCCGAGACATCCTGGAATAGTTCCCAAGGAAGGAGGAACAGATAGTCAAAACAATGAAGAGATAGTCAACAAGAAGAAGAGAAAGACGAAGAAATAAGAGAGGGAAATTTTTGTGTTAATTTTATTTGATTCTATGTCCAAGTTTCCAGCCAATCCACCGGGGAAGCGGCCATTTATCTTAGGAGGGAGGTGTTGGAGCCGTTGGTCCTGGTTTTTGTTTCAGATTAATACCCTCCCAGATCTTTTCTTTTGGGTTCCTTAATTATTCCCTTTTCCCTTGGTAGTAATTTATTAATTTTCTCTTAATTTTGGCTGCGCCATTTTTCTTTCTGTAACTGCGTAGGTTGTTTAAAACCATGAGGTTTTAATTGCGCAGTTAGGGATGATTCACCATAGCTAAAAGTTACTTTCAGATAACAAGTCTGGTCCGAATTGTCGGGGAATGAAATAAGGGGCATAAAGCCAATTCATTTGGAGTAAGGTAGTAAACTGGTAAGCATTTGGATTGGCTGGAAAAATCCACCTACCGCCCGCTAAAGGCACGCGGTAGAGCGGTCTAGTGGAAACATTTTTTGTACTTTTATAATCTTTTTTGTACTATATAATCTTTGACTTATTAGCCTAGGTGGAGTCCAAAGAGATAGTTAGAAATATTAGTTGTAACCCAGGGTGGGTACCCTTGGCCTTAGAGTGGGCCGTCTGACCGTTCGATCACGTTATCATACCCTGAGGCAGGGTATATTGTAAATTGGATACTGACATACCCTATATTTACAGAAATGTTGTGGTAAGCACGGGCAACCCATTATAATATTTGGCGCCATCAGGGGCTTCCCCTCCAGTAAGTGGTGTAGCAACATTTTTGCACCAATAAGTGGTGCTACCCGTGTCTTACCATACGAATATATGCATAAACCAACCCCATGAATGCAGAGACAAAACCTGAAGCAGTAAACTTGCTAAAAAAGCAACAAAACCAGACATCTTCTATACAAACCATGGCACACCGACAAGAGCCAAGACCAAATCTGCAGATCACCTGCAACTCCAACTGTACAAACACGCAAGACCATCAATAACGACATCATCAACAAACAAGAAGGTAAGAAATGCTTAACGTAAACAGTAAACAATAATAATAATTTATTTTTGACCCACTAACAATTATAAAAAAGTGGAGTAACAAAAGAAAAATAAAAAGTAAAGACATACAAAAACAAAACACATGCAAAACAATATCATTATAAAAACTACAAATACAAATCAAAACAATCGCACAAGAGGATGAAAAGGACCCAACCGCTTGCAGGCCTCATCTTTTAACTTGGAGTCCAACTTGATATATGACGTCAATATATCAGTTGCATTAAATATTCGAATAATCTTACGGTTTCTATACCAACGAGGCAAATACAAAAGATATTTACAATAACGGAAATACAAAACTCTAATATCCTGCATATCATTATTATTAAAAATGGGCGCAAACCTGATAGAAAAAAGAATGGAATGGTCACAATACGTAGAATATAGTTTAGCCAATGCCTTACGAGAATGTCGGCCACGATTTGGAACAATTTTAGCATAACCTGCTTTAAGCTTATTCTTAATATCTGCAAGTGCACTAGCACGGATAGCTGAAATAGAAGAGCAGATACTAATCCCGAGCCAACGCAACGCAGGAGCCAGCTTAACTGAAAAAGAACTACAACACAAATCACTACTTGGTTTTTAGCATTGAAAACTAAATATTCACATTTTTCAGCATTTAGCACGAGGCCAATTTTTTCCAAAAGCTTAGAAACAAACTGGGTAGACTTAGCTAGGGTTAATTTTGAACGGCTAATAAGTAATAAATCATCTGCATAAGCAATATAAGATAAATTAGTTAGACCCGTAAAACACGACGGAAAAATACGAGAAAGCACAGGGGTATAAACAAGCATTAAAAAGGTATGGTGACAGAACCCCTCCCTGCCTAAATCCAGACCGAATTGGAATATTACCAAAAAAGATCTCTCCTGACCGAAGTCGAACATATGAATTTGCATACCAAAAAACGAAGGACACATATAACAGATGAATTCACTCCTAGCTGGGTAAGAGAATACCATAGTTGGCTGTGACAAACCGAATCAAAAGCTTTTGAAATATCTAACGCACATAAATGAACTTCAGATCCATCTTTTTTGTGCTTGAATTAAAAAAGAAGTAAGAATTCGATGCGCATGTTGGGCATCCAATATTTGGTTTAAACCCAAATTGATTGGACACATAATCAACATTTGGAAGAATTTCAGGAAGCAGGACATATTCAAAAACTTTGCTCAGCGAACAAGCTACCGTAATAGGTCTATATGATGCGCAATTAGTCGGATCTTTCCCACGTTTAAGAATCGAAGTGACACTCCCGCACAAAAAAGAATCAGGGACCAAAGACGTACATAGACAAATTTGAAATAATAACTGCAAATGATAAATCAATTCTTTCGAATCAATATGAAGGTTAAAAACACTAATACCATCAATATCACGTGATTTAGATTTAAATTCTTAACACAACGAATCACACGGTCAGCAGAAACGGGAGGTACATGGCCTTGGTAAATTTTCGCAGGTAATACATAAGAACAGAGGTTAACAAATTGAGAGTGAACCGCATAATTCATAACATTAAAAATCTTATTATAATGATTAATCCAAGAGGCATTAGGGATCCGATCGGCATTAGGAGGTGAATCAAGTTTCGCAACATTAATCACTTGTTTCCACTGACTAGAGGTCTTCGAAATTCTACACCATTGTACCTTACTTTACGAAGATAACGTTTAAACTCCAACTTCGTTTTCTTTTAATGTCAAAAAGGTGACCCCTTAAAGGGCGGCCGCACGCTACCCAAATTCTAAGCCACAAATTTTGCACGATTTTTCACAATTTTTAAATCAGGGTCAGATTTCCATATTGAGCCTCTAGTCTTAAGCTTAAAAACGACAAAGCGGGACAGCCACTTCTTCAGCTTTTTTCAGACAGGAAACAATCTGGCTGTAATATATATTCAGCTGAACTCGAGCTTGTGGGGATATAACACTGGTACAGAGTAAATTAAATGGAACTTTAATTGTAGACAGAAGAAGAGCAAGGGTAGATAGATATAGAGGCCAGTCCGCTTTATTCCAGTCTCTTTGATTATCCACTTTTTGTAATTAGTACATAAGTTCTGTTCAGCCCGAGTCGTATTGATGGTGACAGTGGCTGAAAGGGGCAGATGGTCATAATCACGTTCATCCTGGTCAATGTGAATATCACTAATAGAAATACCAGAAGAAACAACACAGTGATCAATGTCAGACAATGAACCGCTATTATGTATGTATGAATGGGATGCATCTTTATCAAAACCCGATAGCCATTAGGTAAGCGAATCCAAAAATAAATCAGTTCGTGTTGAGGTAGAGTTTATATCACAGTTCATATCGCCTAAAAGGATCCAATCCAATCCATTACTCTCAACACTAATAAGAAGGGTCTTTAGCGATGCACATGCTTTAGTATACTTTTGTTAGAGAGGGAAATGATCTTTGGTCGCAAGGGAGGTATACATTAATAAGAACTAGGTTAGCAAGACGGATTGCAATGAAATAATCACATTCACGATAAACACACAGGGGATAGCGGGAGTAGTTTATGTTTTAATACGCAGGCCAGCCCGCCTGAAGGTCTCCCAGAAGTTTTTCGGGCACTTCTAGCGAAAACCAAGTGTTCTTTACTCCTGCGAAGGGAGTTCAAACTCACCAAAGGCAAAAGATGTTCTTGTAGAAACAAAATGTCGAAATTAGATAATTTCTGGTTCAAAGAATCATCCTTATCCTTCGTTCCGTTAATGTTGAATGAGCATATAGAAAATTCGATTTTAATAGTCATTTTCTTAGCTGAACTAGAACGTTTTAGCTACAGCATTACGAAGGATTCGGCATTTTAGAGAAAATGAAACATGATTGCCATGACAATTAGCAAATTTAGGGGTAGCCTGGCACGGGGAATCGCGCGACGATTCATGCTCTTCTGCACAGCGGGAGCAACGTTTAGGGTTATTACAAGACGACTTCAGATGATTAGGCGATTGGCAATTATAGCAGCACCTTGGTGGACGCTGGAACTCATGAACACAGAAAATCTCATAACCAACTTTCACGCCAAAAGCTTCAGTGCATTAGCAAGAGCAATTGCATTTTCAAAAAAACACTTTAAGCAGCAAAAGAATTGCCAATTCGTTTTGCATCCTTAATATTGCCACAGCCAATTAGCATGCTCATGTCAAAGGCATTTGATAAACCTTTCACAATACCTATATATTTTGTTTCATTTACTTTGACGTCACAGTTGCTCATAATAGAGGGAATAGAATCGCAAAAGTCCTTAGCAGCAGTCTGATCAATCCGCACCACCAATTTATCGCCGGAGGGCTTTATGCTATGAATACATTCATGACCAGGTATAAGGTCAATCACTTCACGGCGTTTTGCAGGATTATTAAGGTGAGATGGAACTTTTGAAATGACAATAATGGCCTGATTATCAGCGATTGGCTGGGGCCTGGGGTCACTAAGAGGAGGGAATTTTAGATCATAAGACACAATTTTCTCACGGATTTGCTTGAGTTCGGAGTCAATGTTTAGAAGCCTTGATGCGAGGCTTGAATATGCAACGGCTGGAATGACAGGAACCTCGGTAGGCAAAATAATCACGTAAGTAGGCAAAATAAAATCATCAGACTCGCATTTCTGAAAGTCTCAATTATATCCTTTATGTGACGGTAATTAGCTAGATCACCTTGCCGTCGAGGCACACGTTCGCCCGCGAACACTCGAGACCATAGGTCAGTTTTAGCTATCATAATAGACTTTTCATCAAAAAGTCACCCGCATGTTTGGCAATAATTTCATTATCCACTCCTTCATGAAAATTCGACTGCACGAAGTTTAGCAGCGCAGAATGTACAAGCTCCATCATAATCATGAATATATTCAATTTACATCACATTCATCCATTTTAGTAGTAAATAAGTTCACATCCAAGTAAGGTTTCGGAATCAGACAATTTTTCACAGATAAGAATTGTGGAACAGACTATTTAGACAATCATCTTAAATTTTATGAATATTAAAAACTTTAATGAATCTACTAACAAATTTAAATATTAAGATTAAACGAGGTGAAAGTCAGAAAATCAGAAACTATAAACTTATATTTATAACGAACAACAGTATTTGATCAAATCAAAAAAGTATGTGGATAAATTAGAGACACGAAAAATTGTGACATTGATGTGAAATAAAGAACAGGACAACTAGTGAAAAATTATTACTAAGATATGCCAGTATCAAAATTGCAGAATACTATGAATTTGACAATTGTCTTGCCAGTGTGTGATATAGATCTAATCTAACCGTTATGTTCTAATGTTATTTTTTAATACTTTGGATCAAACGGAAAGATAATTAAATTAGTCGTTCTTGATAAAAAAAAACACTAAATACAACTAAATATAAAAACAATTGAAACTTGGTATTCACAGTGTAATGGGATCGATTCTCAAAAAAAAATACATCAAAATTCCCCAATTAAAGTTACCCCCAGTAAAGTCACATCACCCAAGAATGTGAATCCGAAAATTCAAGTAACCTACAGATCAAACAAATATCAAGCGTTCAATTTAAAATACTGAAATAAACGTAGTTAATTAAACAAAAATCTTTCCCACAGAAAATGTAATAAGTAAATCCGACTCCCCGTCTCCAAAGTATCCAATAAATATTAGCTTGACCAAATCTTATACGACAGGTGACTAACAAAGTAGTTCGAATAATAAGAGCTCGAAAATACCAAACTGTCAAGAGAGTAAGATTTACAATACAAAAAAAGTAGTCACTCGAGATGCAAAATATATTTGCTTAAGCTAATTGCATTGTTCTGGACACTAAGTTTAAAACTGGGTATCTTAATGCAATTAAATTGTATTATCCTTTACCAATTTTCAAAGAAATAAAATATAAGTCTTCTGAAAATTAAGCGACACCCTGCTGGGAAAAATGTTATAATATAAAACTTTGTTCGTTCAAAAAATTCCAAAGTGACATCTTAAAAGTCATAAATTAAGCGACCCCCTGCTAGCAAAATATTGCAGTGTAGGATTTTTAGTTATTAGAAAAATTCCAGAGTGATATCTTAAAAGTCATAAACTTTAATTAAACCCAAGTAGCCCATTGGTGCAAGCCCGTCCAATAGTAATGTAGGACAAATAGTGCAGCCAATAGGGACTGTAAAATATACTTGTGAGTAACGCCCGAATGTAACCTCTGGCGAAATTAGGAAGAGTAGATAGTTAGAACTTGGCAATTTTGGAGGCAGTCTATTTTTCAGTCTTGCAGGAGTCTTAGACGAGTCTTAGAGGAATTTTACACCAGTTTCATGTGATTTATATTATGTGAATCTATTCAAAATAAACTTTCGAGAGAACGTTTTGTGAGTGCATTAACTTTTGCGTAGCATCACTCAAGATGACAATTCTGTATTAGTGTCTTGTATTACAAGTATGTTGATATAATCGATGCTCTGCGACTATTATGTGAGTAACAATAAATGCATTACTTTCCTTATTTTATTCTCTCCATGTTAATATTTCTCAAGTTTGTTAGTCCTTGTAGCTTCCACTCGCTCCTAAGGGAAACTAAAGCTTATCAGTCTGATTTTCGGCTCAGTATGGCCGTTAATATAAGCTCCCTACATGTACTCCTAGATTAAGCTCCCCACTCTAGAAATTCAGCCTCCACTCAGGAAGGCCCACACGCGAACCGTCAGATAAGGGGCGTGACTATTTACCCATCGAATTAATTAATTGGAATCTCCGTGTTAGGAAACATCAGAAGAAATAGGTACAATTATATTTTAAAAGAAACCCCCCCATTAGAATTGGTTTTAACTAACCAAGTTCTGCCATTGAATATTTTAAAAGAAACCCCCCCCCCCATTAGAATTGGCGCGGCCCGTTTAAAGGAGCAAAACACAAGGACAACAAAAAAAAAACAAAAAAAAAGATTATTGAGAAATATTACGCATAGGAAAAAGAGTGATATCTTAGACTTATAATTTACTTGTGTATGCTTTGAAAGTGCTATTTATTGTGCATGCTTCGTAGTGCAATATTTTATCAAGAATAAGTCCCCCTCAAAATAATAACAAAAATATAATTTAGACGTGCCAAATCAAAAAAAAAAACCAGTGCCGAATTTTAATTTATTTTGAAAAAAAAAAAACAAAAAAAACCAAAATGTCGTTGGATCAAAACGAACAATTATTAAAGCAAAAACTCATTGCCAAAACAGTGGAAATTTCAAAATCACTTTCTTCATATAACGGCGATGCAGACGTAGACGAATTTGTTATTCAATTAAACCAATTCGTAGAAGTAACTCAAACGGACTTAAAATCATTAGTAGGCATGTTGTTAATGAGACTTAAGGGACAGGCATTAACATTCCTGAAACAAATAGAACAAACAATAGGGGAAGATAACAACTTCCCAATAAACTCAATTGAAAAATTGCTAAAAGCGTTCCGAGAAATTTTTGTTGAAACTAGTTCAACACACAAATTAAAGCATGGTACGGTATGTTTCGATGAAACACAAAATGTTAGGGAATACCTACACAAGGTAATCGTATCCATTGAGGCAAAATATGGAAAAGAATCGGGGCCCTTTATACGATAAAATCGTACTTAATGCTTTCATGCAAGGATTAAGCCCCAAACTATACCGAATGTTAATATCAAAAAATATTCAAACATTAGAACTAGCAGTTCAGGAAGTAGAGAGAATGATTGAAATTGACTCGATTGTGGCAAATCACAATAAGTCAAGAATAAATAATGTAGAAAGTTCAACTCCGGGACCATCACGAGGAATTTCCCAGGATTTTTTTCAAGAGATAATTCACACCAAACCGAACAAAAAATAGGTCTCCAACCCCTACAAGGCAAAGAATGGTACGTTTTGTACCCACGAATACAACAAACTACGTACAGAAACCCCCCAATTATATGCTATGCATGCAATAAACAAGGACATATCGCCAGGGAATGCCGTTCTAAAAATCCAAGTTTTAATATCGTTTGTTCGGGAGAACAAACTCAAGCGCCAATGGCGGGGCAGGAAGCTATAGAAAATAACCCCCCACGTCTACCCCATCATTCCGCAACCCGTACCAACAAGGATTTGCATATTCGAATCCTTCCCAATATACGCCTCAACAACCCTATTCTAATCCCTCACCCAACCGACAAAATAATTATCGGTTCCCCAACGCAAACACGCGACAAAACATGTACCAATTTAATTCACGAACGGTGTATCCAACTAGATTCAACAGGAATACAACTGATAACAGAGGGTATTTTTTCCCGACGGGAAACGAAAGAATTTTTCGTCAATACAAAATGAACAAATGCTGCGAGCCGTTGGCACAAGAAACTTCAACCCACGCAATAATACGTGGCAAGCAAGACAATCAAATGTCAACCAACTTGTAACTTCCCTAATAAGTGAAATTCACACCGAACCCCAACCTCAAAACGCCAACCTATCAGATAAGCGCACAGGGAAACGAATTAGGCCCCCAAGAAAATTAACCGGGACCCTGGAGGCCAATATTTTTTACAGGTCCCATCCAGTAATTGTACCTTCCTAAGTGATGATGATGATATATTACCTATATTAAACAATTTTAGTGTTGCAAGCATTAATTTCAAAGCGTTAATAGATTCAGGTGCATCAGTTAACATAATAAATTCGAATGTATTTAACAGACTCCCCAATATATATTAAGCGACGGAAAAATTTCAATATTCCCAGTTTAACTAGTGTCACAGGTCATAGGCTGGAAGCTATAGGCTCCATACGTTTAGATGTGACAAAAGATAATAAAATCTTTCCTACAAACTTCATAATCTGCAAAAAATTTCCCATATGAAGCGATAATTGGTGCTAATTTTTTTTAAATCTAATAAGGTGTTATTAGATATAGCAAATAACAGACTCGTGTATCCATACGATCCTATTCTCCAACGCGTGGAGAGAGGGAAGCAACAGTAAATAGAATAAAATCTTTTGTACCCTATCTCTCATCTCGTGGGAGAAAATCAAGCAGCAAATGGATCGAGTCAATAAAAGCAAAAATGGGAAAAATGCAGGAGTATAGACAAACAGAAATAAAGAAAGTAGCTGAATTATGGAATAAAATAATAAATCTAAGTACTATTGTGTAAGGGGACAGGACTTGGATTTACCCCCTACAACCAACCCCCAAAAGCGGAAGACCTGACGCAGCCAAGCGCTAATCTTAACCTAATAGAAAATGACTCGAAAGAAAAGTACTATGGTTCGCGGTACGTAAAACAAAAATCCCCCCAAATACTATGCAAAGAGTACAAATCTCTCAAATGGTCCACCCTGTAAATGACAATTCCGAAATTTGGTTCGCATCCCCGTGTAAAGAAATTCCAGAAAATCTGTTTTGTGAAGAACAGATCATTTCATATGAAAAAGGCGAAGGTTTTATTTGGTTAACTAACACACATGAAAACGATATGATTACATTGAAAAAAGGAACATGTCTCGTTGAAATACAAGTTGTTTCTGAGCACGAGCTAAACAAATGGAGAGGCTCCAAGGAAAGCTTAGTTAATAGCGTCGGTGTTAGGAACCCAAAGAATATGTACCCCCTAACAAAATCCCAATTCTTGGAAAAATTTAAATTAGATCATATCAAAGATACACAATTGAAAGAAAAATTATGTGAATTACTTTGGAATTTTAGAGATATTTTTTCTACATGTGAGGAAGACATCGGGTTGATACCATTTTATCAACATTCTATCCAAACCACAGGGTTACCTGTAGCTAAACAGCCCTATCGCATCCCCCATCCCTACAAAGGCTAGTTAAAAAATAAAATCCGCGAATTAGAAAGAAACAATATTATACGGCCGAGTATAAGCCCGTATTCAGCCCCTGTTATACTAGTACCAAAAAAGAACAAGGACCTTAGACTTGTAGTAGATTATAGAGCCTTAAATAAGCAAGTAGTAAGTGACAAATTTCCCCTGCCCCGAATTGATGAAATCCTAGATTCCATTTCAACCAAAAATAAAATTTTTACATCTCTTGACCTCACGCAAGGTTATCATCAAGTTAAGATAGCAGATAATGACGTCTATAAAACGGCCTTTTCAACGACGGAATGCGGTTGTTATGAATATTTGAGAGTACCCTTTGGACTCAAAACCAGTTCAAGTGCATTATGTAGACCTCTGTTACACTTATTACGAGGTATAGAAAATATTATCCATTTTGTGGATGATGTTATTTGTGTGGGAGAAACACCAGAGGAACCATTTAAACACATTAACCAAAGTTTTCGAAAAATTCAGAGAGGGTAATTTGAAATGTAGACCGGAAAAAGTAAATTTGTTTCAATCCGAAATAAAATTCTTAGGAATGATAGTGACCCAAGGTCAAATATCACCGGACCCTGAGAAGATAAAATGTGTAGAGAATCTTAAGCCGCCAAAAACTATGAAACAATTAAGAGGCATTATTGGTTTAACCAGTTATTTTAGAAAATTTATACGTAACTACGCCCAAACCGCAAAACCCCTAACAGATCTAACTAAAGGGAATTCCCAAAATATTACCTGGTCTCAGGAAGCTCAAACTTCTTTAGACACTCTAAAGAAAGCTCTTACTTCTGAACCAATATTAGCGTTACCAGACTTTGAAAAAGGTACATTTTGTGGTTACCACTGATGCTTCAGCTCTAGGTATCGGTGCAATCCTTTCCCAAATAATCCCCGTGGAAAACAACCTCGAATCGCAACCGGACCTCCCTCAATATATAGAGAGAGTCATATGCTATTCAAGCAGAACTCTAAACCAAAGGCGAAAGTAGTTATTCAGCAACGCAATTGGAGTTACTATCTATAATTTACCACTTAGACAAATTTAGACATTATTTAGTAGGTCGAAAATTTAAGTTGCGTTCGGATCATAAAAGCTTACAGTACCTAAGCACATTCAAGAATCCAACCGGAATTTTAGCGCGATGGATAATGAAAATCCAAGATCTGGATTACAAATTTGAACACGTGACCGGTAAACAGAATGCCCCTTGTGATTACCTGAGCAGATACCCTGAGAATAACCCTTCAGATAATGAAACTAAACAAATAAATGCCATTAATCCCTGTAAACGAAGACACAAGAAGAATAAACCAAAAATCCTTACAGAAGAAAAGGGGCTACGGGTAATTCCCCTATCCCTACCCAATATTAAAAGGAACCAAGTTAAAGATGAAATGTGTGTAACTCTCATTAATTACTTTGTGAATTCTGATAATCTCCCTGATAAGTTCAAAGCCCTAAGACGGAAATAGACAATTTTTATTATGACTTTGACGAAAAAATCCTTTGCAGGATAGTAACAGGCGAAACAAATAGAAATCAAACCTTAATAATCCCAGTACTCCCCCAAAACTTAATAATACCTGCCTTTGAGTACTTCCATTTGGAAATAGGCGGACACTTAGGAATAACCAAGACATTTCACAAGCTAAAACAATACTTTTATGTTCCGTCGGCATTAACAAAACTTAAGGATTATATAAATACGTGTGAAGCGTGCAATTTAAGGAAAAACCCCCAAACGTACCCTAATCCCCCCTTGGGAAGAGTGCCAGTAGCAAGGTTCCCTTTCGATATCGTATCATTCGACCTATATGGTACGAGTGGAGGATTACCTGTTTCTAATAGAGGTCATACTTGCGTTCTTTCAGTAATAGACCATTTTACCGGCTTCACTTTTGCCAAGGCATTGAAAAATCAAGGTGCATACGCACACGAGCAAAGCGTTAGCAAAAATTTTTAAAAAATTTGGCATTCCTCGCAGGTTATTAGTGACAACGGAACTAACTTCGTTTCTAAAGTAACAAAAGATTTAATGAGTTTCCTTAAAATAGAGAAAATTAGTAACCTCTCCCTACCATCCCCAAGCTAATGGAAAAATCGAAAATAGGCACAAAGCATTTTCCAATGTCTTGAGTATTTATACAAAGGACAATCGAAACGATTGGGATCAATATCTACCTTACTTAACTAATGTAATTAATACGGCATACTCGGAAACGACCAAAGAAAGTCCATTTTTTCTTTTATTCGGACGCGATTTTGAAATACCTTATCAAGAAATTATAGAATCAAGACAGTATTACAATAGTACAGAGGACTATAAGCAAGATTTTATAAATAAGATGAGAAAAAACCTATAAAATAGTTAGACAAGAGTTAGAAAAATGTAAATGAATCAAGAGTTGAGGAATGAATCCAAAATCAAAGGGAATATAAATTTTAAGGTAGGCGACCGTGTCTATCTGAAAAATGAAACTAAACTGGAAGGCAAAAAACTTTCCAATAAATATTCAGGACCCTACAGAATAATCAAAAAATATGACAACGATTTTACTTTGAAAATGATAAATCCAGAAAAACGGAAGAACATACAAAGCACATGTAAGCCGTATGAAAGGTGCCAAATACCCCGTTAAGTGGGTACCCGAACCCTCATCTTCAGATTCATCAAACGCGGAAAATCAATTTCCTAAGTCCAGGCTATCCGAACTAAAAACCCTTTAATTTCAAACAAAACTATTTTGAAAACAATAGCGAAGAGGAAGATTTTGAAGAATTTTTGGCCATGAAAAATCTAGTCATCCCTAAAAGAAAACCCCTAATACCCATGCCTGCAAGAACCCCAAAAAGCCCAGAGAGTTCATCCACAGAAAGCTCGGAGCAAGAATTGGATTATACGCTGTCGCCAAAAACCCAATTTTTCCCCGATATAATTTCAACTCCATGTCCCCCCAAAAGATTTCCTGATGACATGGTATCCCCAGCAACCCCAATAGAAAGACCCTGTCGCTACAGGAGGAATTAAACAGAGCCGTGAAAACCCCAGGAGCAAAAAGGAGGAAGACTCCTCCTAGGGATACAAATACGAAAAGCTTGAGAGAGGCCATGGACATTATTAATTATCCAATAAAAACAAGGCAAAGTACCTTGCCGTGGACACAGGAACACCCTGAAGATGAAAACTTGGGACAGTACCATCACATAACGTATATCTAAAGTAAAACCCAAAGAATCTCACTCCTGGAAACAGACCATGCTACGAAATACACCTCACCCCCCGGAAGGTATGGCATTCAAGCAGTGGAGACATTCTCCAAAAGTATTTGACTCCTCCCAGAGTTCCCAAGAATCCTTCAACTCCCCCGAAACAGGACCTCAGCGTGAGGAAATAGGAAATAAACCTTCAACCTCTAGAGGAGATGAGATATATGAAGCAACAGCAGGTGATACTACAAAACCTCAAAGGACGACCCCAGAAAGCGCTAATGATGAATCCTCAGGAACTAGTTCTACTGAATCCGACGATGAGCTCCAAGACGCACAAAAACACAAAAACCCACTTCGGCTACTGCCCATGCAAAACAGGCTAAGGCAAAAGGCCAGAAATTCCTTTTGAAACAATACAAGAAATTTGACCTAATCTCCATGGGAAAGTCAAAAAAGAGTAAAACGCCAGAAAACGAACAGGAGGTTACCACGAAATCTGGCAGAATAAGCAAGAAAACCGGACAAATGGAAATATGTCTAGGAAACAAGTACCCCCAAAAAATTATAAAGTAATATTAAATCAAAATGAGCAGTTTAAAAAAAAAACTTAAAACCAGAATATATGAGTAAGACATCACAATAAAAGTCGCCCATAAAAGGTCGAAATAAGTCAATAGTTAATTTTCCAGATAAACTAAATCCCGGCTTGGTAAAGAACCCCGAAGGTAGAAGAAGAACAAGAATTGTTCAAACCCTCCTCCGAAAGAAAAATACCCAGTGCAACCCCGTTACTGACAGAACAAATATGGATCAACTATTTCAAATAAGATCAAAACTTCTCGATGACTCGGCACAATTAGTAGCAGAAAGAGTGAAAATCGAGAATATGATAGAAGCCACACTTAAATCCCTTAGTGAAGTGAAGGCCTCCCAAGAAAGAATGAACAAAAGAATAAATGAGATTTTGGTAACTAAACAAATGGATAAGTTGATTGAAACCCAGTTTATGGAAGTTAGAGAACAGACCGCCAAAATCCAAAATGAAATGGAATCAATAAGCGACACCACGCTTTTCGAGGGATATAATTATCCCGACCAGATCCTAAAATTGCAAGTATTATACGATAAAA
This sequence comes from Artemia sinica, assembly GCA_027921565.1. Classification (NCBI taxonomy): domain Eukaryota; kingdom Metazoa; phylum Arthropoda; class Branchiopoda; order Anostraca; family Artemiidae; genus Artemia; species Artemia sinica. Next base: position 523,804 of record JAPEVW010000086.1, on the reverse strand, counting down.
TGCAGGAAAAAAATTGGTAAAAAAGTACAAGAATATAGAAACAGTACTGTTCTTCTGTCCGCGACAATGGCAGTACAAGAAGCCCTGGCACCCCAACGAGCAAAGATCCTAGACTTGCAGCATAAATACGATCACTTAAAAGCACAGAAAGAAATAATTCAGCTGCAACAGGACAGCTTCGAGAAACAACTAAAAGAGAACCACGCCAAAATTACCGAAGAACTTCAGAAACAAGAGATTTCTGCTCAAACCTAGAAAAAAAAATGGTTGCAACATACTTTACTGTTGAAATTGACCTACCCCTCAGTCCCCATTTGGAAAATCTTCTTACTAACAGCTAAAACGAAGGACCATCCCAACCCGTATATTTTGCGATTCCAAATCAAGCTCGTCATCACCACATAAAACCCAAGTGGAAACTAATCAACAGAACCCTCCAACGGATAATAATATAATTATGAGGACCCAGTGCCCTGACGCCCAAGAGAACGAGAACGTTACTACGGGCCAAGATTCCTCGGAAGTCTCTACACCACAAGGAATAACCAATACGCAACTATTACCAGAAGATACAGAAAACTAGGGAATATCAAACGTGGGAATTAGTCGAACTCAAAAGAAAGAGGTAAAAATATATATATTTCTACGAGGTAAAAAATTCTATATTTCCGCTAGCCAAGAATATGGTGTTTCCCTAATAAAAATAAAAATAAAAAAAATAAATAAATATATTACAAATTCACTCAGAAGGGAGAAATTTATAACCTCAAAACCATTATAATGAAAGATTTACTTTTAATTTTAATAAAAATATTCGGATCGGCGCTTGAATACTCAACTTGGCAATCGATCCGGGGAGCCTTCGGTGTGTCGTTCCTCCAAAGGCTTGGTTGTTTGTATTTGGATGTTCGATAAGCTGAGAGTTCCTCAGGATAGATTCTACCCTTTCGGAGATCGATTTTGTAGGATATTTTTTTTTTCTCAAAAAATCAAATACGGAATCAAATAATACAAAATCTAATCAAATACGTAATTTCAAAAGGTACTAAATTTAATCAAAAGAAAAGATGATCGGAAATAACCACCACCCAAACCTGCCGTAAAGGCTATAAAATACCAAACAACTTAAAATATTTAGTCAAAAAAAAGTATACACGCGAGTTATTATCGTATTAATCACCCAGCTAAGAAAAAAATTAGAAAAACAGGTAATCAGTGGCAATATAATAAGCAAGCTTATCATGGCTACTAGTTAGTTAAATGTATATATATATATATATATATATATATATATATATATATAATATATATATATATATATATATATATATATATATATATATATATATATATATATTATATATATATATATATATATATATATATATATATATATATATATATATATATATATATATATATTATATATATATATATATATATATATATATATATATATATATATGTAAGAGAGAGTAACAATGCGAGGCATGATTTAGCTACAAATAAGCATACGATAATTAACCGAATTGTAGATATAGGGCCGCTGTCAATCTAAATAACAGAAGCAGGCCTCAGTCATTATATGAACTGACAATTCTGCCAAAAAAAAAATTTACTAATCGAAAATAATTATAAGTAAAATTGTACCTTTTCCTGATAAAATAGTGAATATTTATTCCGCGTATAAGATTTGTGGTGGTGTGAAGATTAGGTTATCAAGAGGAGACCATCCTCAACCAGCAAAATAAAAAGGGTTCATCTCAATCTTTGAATAAATTCAATTATCCAAAGAAACCCCCCAAATCCAAAAAAATTATATTTTCCCAATTTTTACTGAACTAATACCATTTCTCTTAGCGTTAAAATTATTTATGCAAATCATGTGGTCCTATGCAAAGTGCTAACCCTCGGAAACTATGTCACGCCAGTAGCCACACCATGCGTTCCGAAAATTAAAAAAAAAAACAATAATGGTAAATTGATAGACTTGCTTACGTGTTCCTCCGACCAAAACCACGAACTCCAATGCATTCCAAAAAATTACAGAAACTAAAAGGACGAAATTTGGTCACAAACCCCCCCCCCCCCTTTACCCCCGTGCGTTTTCATGTGTTTTACCTCCAAAAGGCATGCACCAACCAATTAATACGAAAAAAAAAATACCCCTAAGACCGGTAGAAGGCACAGTTGTCACATTAAGATTATTTAGTTACCCTAGCATGCACCATGCGTGCTAGACGGCCTCCACTCAAACCCAAGAGTAGGAAATACGCTAATTTTCCCTTAAATATTAATGCAAATTTTCATTATTGTAGACAAAGAGTTATTAATCAATCAGAACAACAAAGGCAGTCCTTACTATTCCTTCAAATCCCTTCTTATATTTAAGAATTCACAAACCAATTTAACCAAAAATTTCACAATAAAACTCAAAAAGGCTTTAGTGCAAGTAGCAATTATAAGTGTTCTTCCAAATAAAACTCAGCAAAAAATAAGGGGCCTACATAATCAAATCAAAGCCCGCGATTTCCAAACACAGTTTTGAAACCACTAATATTTATGATAGTATAGCCAAATTACATAAGCATAATGGTCTCGAGTTAAATCGCCTTCACTTTTCATCTCTTCATTAACAAGAAAAATATTTGACCCGTGTGATATCGTGTACTCTGAGTTAATTGCATACCTATAATTAATAGTGTTTTCGCCTAAAAAAAAAAAACTAAAAAAAAAAAAAAAAAATTAGCTTACCATACCAAAATGTTTCTCAAATATCAAGACCCCCGCAGCAAAAAATTGGTCCTGATAAAAATGAGGAGATTAAAAAAAAAAAATATAGCTTGTTATCAAAAATTGATATCTACGATATATCCTTAATTATATATTTAGTCGTATATTGCTCATAGAGTGATCTGGCATAATAGAAAATAAATAAAATAATACACAGTTCCGTTCCGAAATCTAAATGAATAAAGGAAATTAATTGCTAGAAAATTGATGCAAAACGAAAATTTTAGTAACCTTAAAAAAACGTAAAAATAGTTTGCAAGAAAAATGTAAAAATAAATCCTATATAAAAATCCCTATAAAACGTAAAAATAAATCAAAATTGTAGAACTTAAAATATTAATTTTGACACATACATTTCAACTTACAGAAATGCGATATAATCCTTAATAGGAAATATATCCACAAATACGAATAAAACCACGAAGGCAGTGTGATCCGTGAGTCACAAAAACAAGCCCAATAAATATGTGAAAAAAAAAGAACCTAAAAGGAAAAAGTATTTTTGTGTGACCCAGCCTATTTTGTGCTCTAGCCTATTTGGTTAAATGAATTTCTTGATTGGCATAATCAAATATTAATTCACATATCCTCTAAGTCAAGAGTGACAAACATTAAAGAAAAACCTTCCATGAAGCCGAAATACGTGAAAATTATTATCAAATTCCAAAATATCGTACCAAGAAGTCAAATTCAAAATAGAATTAAGACGAAAAAAAAACCGCATGTTGATTTATTTCAATCCTTGATTGCCAACTATAGAGAGTATGTTTTCCTAATAGATAATTGTTGTACCATAAATCAAAATTGCAACTAACGAGGGCTAAATAACACCTTAGTTTTGCAATAATTAGCAACAGCAGTAAAAGGCTTACAGCTGGTAGACAAAGGATAACGTAACCATCAAAAACCCTAAAAATTGCAGCAATAACTCAACCAATTTTACCGTAAATCGAATTAAAGCATACATATGAACCGCGCAATTAAAGTATAAAAGAATAACCTGTAAAAAAAAAAATAAAAAAAAACCTTTTTCCTGGGGCCAGACAATTTCTTAACTTTGGAAAGATTTTGAGCTGTGATTGGAAGATAATCATGATTGGTAATACCAAATGCGAACCTAATATTGAATAAAAATTATTCGCTTATGATCTTGCAGTCAGTCCTATATTAGCTATATATAAGACAAGTAAATTACTAAAATAGCCTGCCAGAAGGGCAAAATATAAAATCAATCAGTCAATCCCTAAAGTATCATAATTCCCAAAGTATCTAAACGACAATTACGTAGCAAGTATCGTAAAATTAGCCCATAAATTCAATGTGGCGTCAAAAAAAAAAAACGACAACGTGCAATTAGGCTAATAGCTATCTGACAATAGCAAATATATTCTGCTTCAGAAATGTAGTTCAATTTATGCGGGTTCTCAAAATTAACGCAAACCGCGCAACCTATCGCTAAGACGAGTAGGTAAAAGAAAAAAATTTTAAACCAATATAAACCTGTCAAAATACAGACTAATAACTAAAATAATTCAGAAAATCAAGTAATGCAAAAAAAAATAGCCAATTGATGTAAAAAAAAGAGAACTTTTTTTTGCTTCCAAAAATTATATTTACTCATAAGTGCACCTACAACAAAAAACAGTATTTAACAATTTTACTAACCTTTAAAAAAACCAGTCACGGCCTTGAATCCCTGCAAATCCCTATTCCCCCAACAAGGAATGTAATATAGTGAATCACCATATTTACAAAAGCTAAGTTTTGTTCACTAAGGAACAAATGCCCTTACTGAAATTAACAAAGTGATAATGAGCATATATATGAATAATTCAAGGGTAGTTTCTAAAGCAATCAAGCGAAAGTTAAGCCATAAAGGAGAGCAAGTGAATAAATCTTAGCATCTGTAAAGTACTCTTCCCCTTTGCTCTGAAAAATGTTTCAAAAACCCTAAATCAAAAGGTAGATCAAAGCTAAATTTTTAAACTTTCTCTTTAAATCAAGTTCCTACAGAAGAAAAACCTAATAAAGATTAACACGATAAAATATCAAGGAAAAAGAATTACGAATGCTATACGTAATGACCTAATCAAATCTATGAACCCCCCTTTTAGTCGCGCGGGACTCTCAGGCAGCGCCCTTGTGGCATCAAGCTTGGCATCAACGCAATATATTTTAATTTTCACTTGGGAAATACAAAGAAATTAAATTCATATGGCTTATGACAAGCTACGAAACTCTTAAGTAATACCGCGTGGGATAATAAATATCTCTACCACGTGGCGTTAACTCCGCCACAGGAGAAGGATGATTTGACACCTTAAAAGTAAATGAGTTACACTTCAACTCACTTGACTCCCATTAACTAAGGATATACAAAGCTGATGAAAGTGGAAGAATAGATACTTTAGTCACGTCACAGCTAAATGTAATATAAAGATAAACGAAAAAGCATTACAGCCTAATAGCTGAATTTTGAAGGCATTAAAAAATAAGTCTATATCTTCAAAAAAAGGGGCTTAACGAAATTAATTGAAACTATGGAGATAAAAAAAAAAAAGATTGTTTAAAAGGAAAAATTTGCCTCGCTAATCATAGATTACTTAAGAAAAATTTTGTTGTAAATAAGGATTCAACAATAATAGATAAATTGAATGCCACAACAAATTCTAATAGAAAACTTTAGAGTTCCCTCAAACCGATCGACAGATATCGCACTAATTGCAAAAATATGCTAACCTGTAATATAATACAATCCTTTCCTTAACGATTCAAACTCGAAAAACCCACTCAGACCATGTAAAAGATACTTTTAGCAAAAGAAACCCAGTAGTAGTACCTCATGTACTTCGCACGGTAATGAAAAAAAATTTTTTTCTTTTATTTCAAAAAATCACACTTAAACAAAGCGAAGCATACTTTTAGCAAAAAAATCAGTAGTAACATCCCTCACACTTCGAAGGTAACAATTTTTTTTTTCGGGCGATTAATAAAAGCTCAATATACATGGCAATTCTAATTCATAAAAGCAAAATAAAATAATCAGCGAGCAACCCCATGAAATGCTCTAAAAATGGAATAAGAGCAATAATTCAAATGTCTATACAGTATACGATAATGAAGATGGATCAACCCCCAACCATGGGAGGTTAGAGCCGAGGATTAGCATGGTGTATATTATCCCACCATGCAATCACTTGACTTTCACCCTCTGTTAAAAAAAAAGAGTTACATGGATATGAGACTTGATTGCACAACAGGACGTTGGTACCACTCTTTATTTGTCAAATTTCTCGAACAAATAGACCTTCAGTTGTGGGTAGCGGTGGCCACAGGGCAATGGCAATGGTGTTATTGTCCTCCTTCTGTTGCCGTTGCCATTTGGTCCTAGCCCTCTATGATTAACAACTATGGAAATACAAAAGGCGAATAAGCAACAAAAAAATAAGTGACGAATGAATGGCCCCTCGGTCGTGGGAAGCTGTGGTCAAGCGGTAATGTTGGGTGGTGTCTATAGAACATCCCATTACTATTTGGGCCCTAGCTCTCTTATGAGAAACAACCATGCAGTTGCGAAAAGCGATCAACACATAATGAAAAACTACGGTTTGAAGTTGGATGAAACTAACCTAAATCGTGGGGGAGCCGTTGGGCAGCGGTCGTGAGCCATGGTGCCTTGTATTCACATTTTTCGTGACTATTTGGGCGGGGAACTCTCATGAGAAGATCAAATCATCTATGAAAAGCGACCCGGAAGAATTACCCTACATTGATTTTACTACTAGAACATTTACTATAATAAAAGTAACCACGCAAAAGAATCTACGAAGAAAACAAGCAAACAAGCCTCATACATGAGAAGTTGTGTCCGGAGAGTGGATGATTTTAGAACTAGTTTTTGGAGCTCAGTTCAGGAATTGGTCCTGGAGGACTGGTTCCGGAACTGATCTTCAGAAATTACTTTCAGTCCCGACATCTTGTTACTCTTTGGATCTATTCTTGGAACAGTGATTTCCTCTGCGAAGAACAATTTGTACCAAGGGGAATGCAAAAGCACTAGTGAAAATTAAATAACATGAATTAAAAAGGCCAAGTAAACAGCACATAGTACAATAAACCATCAAATTGATAGCGCTAAGCGACGCGCCGCGTAGCCAACTATTTAATTATCTTAATTATTCATAATCATTATTATACCTTAAACCACTATAACCATTTTGTAAATAAATTACTACTAAGTAATCGCTTATTTAATGATAAATTTTATATATGAGCACGTTTACAGATACTGTACGTAAAGACCTTCAACCACTGGTTAAGGGAATCGCCGAAACAAGCGACCATACGGTATGTTGCTTATATTAACCTAAAATCTAGTTGAATAATAATAAAAAAAAAAAACGTAACCATGATAAGATACCCAAGCCATCAACAATTAAATAATCGTAGACGGGAAAAAAAATACAATCTTATGGAATCTTAAGATAAGACATAGCGTAGACAATATTAATGCTCCGTTAAGGGAATGGGGACATGTTGACAATTTAATGAAAGAAGAGGAACTTATTAAAGCAGTAGAAAATCTTGACTGTCCAAAACTATATTATCTTCTAAAATCTCAAAAAACTATGTTGGAAACAAAGAATGATCCTAAGATTAACGGCAAGCCTAGTGCTTTATAATTTTAGTGCACGTGCGATGACAAGAACACTAGAGCACACTAGACGAAGTGCCAATCTGGCCTTCCGAATCTTTGTATAACATATCCCAGCAACAAAGTATAGCTCGTTGTCTAAATATATTGCCGACAGTATTTGGTACGATCAAGATGATAATAATATAACTACAATTTGGCCCATTAAGTTTCTCTGCATATTAATAGACCAAGGACATATGTTAAAAGGTGAAAGCTTTCTTAAAATCTTATACGTCAATTGTGTAAATAACACATATCTAAATCCGATAAACCCTTCAATGGGATCCGCAATTTTTCAAGTTACCCCAAGAAAAAAATAAAGACATAAAGAAAATAACCCTGAATTTCTTCCAAGAAGATGGAAATTTTGGAAGAAAAATAGTCCCTGGGTTAGACGTAATCGTGCGTGAGCAATTATGCTGTTGCCAATCGCACGTAAATTTAAGTTTCTCTGTAGTAAAGATAATAAATGACCCATTGTCATTATCTCAGCTGTGCCGGAAAGTCGTTCGTCAAAATATGCGAAGGAATGACATAACCGCTACTCTGGAAGGCCTGCACCTCCCAAACCAACTTTTAGTGTATTTAATGTACCTAAATATACCTGAAAAACGGTAAAAATGACATAGTATTTGAACTTCATTTCTCAGCCCAAATGTTTCTTCATGGGAAGATTATCGACTTCTAGATGTGCTTAAATCTCCAAATTCAAAGGCGGCACTGCCGGATGATGCACCCATATTGAAATTAAAACCCAACCTCAGTGGAAGAAAACTGTATATATAAATAATCTTGTTAAAATGAATGATAAAAGAACCCTATAATATTACCTGAAGTGTTATAACTATGAAAATCGATTAATATAAAAAAAAAAATGCATTATAAACCAGTATTGTATTAATATTTATGGAACTACGAATTAGAGTAAATATCACGAGGTCTGAATACATTATCAATATATTGACAAAAAGGTAGTTTCTCGAAAATTTCTATACTTTTAAGACTATAAAGCGACCGCAAAGTCGTTAAACTAGAGTACGGAACTTTAGGATGAAATTATGTTCGAAACACACAAATAGCCAGGTGCAAGGTGGCACCGGTGAAAAAAGTAGTTCAACTTCAACCTAAAGTTGCCTTGTTTTCCACTCAAAGTGAATATTCATTATTGGTTAACATGGAGCTTTAGATGACTCGAATTATGGTCGAACGAATAAGTACCCGATGTATTGAAGAAATGCCGGTGAAAAGGTAGTTTGACTTCGACCTAGAGTGTACCATAATCATAACCAATCTTGAAAAAAAAAAAAATTATAAATTAAACAAAGATCAATAGAAACTACCTTTTATTTCAGAATAATGGCCAAAGCAATTATTGACACGGAGTTCATATGCATTAAACATGCCAAAGAAAATGTCATATACTCAGCGGCAATGATTATTGTGGATAAATCAGGGGAAGAAGTCTTTGCGAAAAAATGGGATGTCAAGTACGACTTAAGGGGATACGACATAGGATCATATATCTTCGGATTACGTCTAGCAAATACGCCCAAATATCGGCCAGCGAGAGGCAAATTAGGAATCAAATATAACGGTAGAAAGGGAAAATACCTCCATTTTATTCAACATGAAATTAGGAAATTACAAAAACAATATAAAATCCGGTACTAATATGTTAAAGGTCCTTGCCAGACAGATTTATTACTCCTCGACAAATGTAAAAAGCAAAAAAATTAGTTTACAAAATTGAAGGTAATCCAAACTGTGTAAAATATCAAGGGAAACATGACCCCCTCCAGGAAATAAAATACTACAAACAATATCTGTATAACCCAAAAAGTGTACTATATAGAGCGAGAAGTAATGAGATTGTATTTAAAAGAATTAAAACTTATGAATCAAAATCAAAAGTAGTCAAAAAAATCAAAAAGTTGTCCCAATCAAAATATTAAGTAACGAGCGCATTTTTTTTTTGTTGAAGAATAAATCTTCGTATGAAAACAAATGAGGTATCTATCCCCCCCTAGACTAAGAAGCAATAGTATGATAACCGTAAACAAAGTAACAAATTGAACGACAACAAGTCTTAATCTCACCTTGTTTCCTTCGGACAACAAAGATTATCACAAAATAGTATAAACATAATATCAAAATTAGTACCTTGTCTCCTTCTCAAAAAAAAAAACAAATAAAAAAAAATCTACGTTCTCGTTCAATTACCAATCATAAGAAGTTTTCCTGTATAATGTCTAATGAAATATTAATTCCAGAAACAGCAAAAAGGATGTGGATAACAAAAGTCATAACAATCCTCTTTTCCCAGCCATAGCCAAGACATCGTAAAACATGGAGTAATCTTCAAACATGAAAAACTCGTTACTTGCAAGCCATAATGCTTGGAAAATATTTATGAAACTGGATCCCAAACCGTTTGAAACCCTATTTCAACAGGTAATGAGACTGGAGAAAAACACCAATGAATTAAAGGATTCTATATTCCAATTCTTAAGATTGGACAAAAGCTTGCAGGCCACGAAAGACATGCACCCACAAGCAAAATACAGGAAATCTACCTCCCATTCTTCCCAAACTAAAGTCGAAATTCATAGTGGAAGATTTCGACAAAAAAAAAATGGCAGAAATTGACAAGGCTCTAGGATTTAACAAGAACGAAAGCCGAAGAAGGAGAGCATTAAATAATGTGGATAGTTCCATGAGCGAACATACTACAATTACATCTACCACGAGTTTCCCCTTGACAACTTCTAAGAAAAATAAAACTCTATGATGGAAATTACGCCATGCTAAATGAATTACCGAGCCTATGGACCTTCCTCAAGGAATTATGGCAAAACCATGCCGAACAAAATATTACAAAACAAATATTATCAAAACTCACGAAGGAAAAAAAAAAAAGACTACAGACAAATTATTAACCTAAAGGAATTGAAATTCTCAAACACACAGCAAGATGATAAGAATAAAAGTCCTACAGAAAGAAAAAGAAAAAACACCAAGACAACCACGCCTACATATGAGACCCCAGTAAAAGACATACAATCTTCAATGTCGGAAACTACGACGAACAGAATCCCAGAAATTAGCGCACTTAGTAATCAATCACCTGAAAATTTGACCATGCTGACTTATCTAAAACCAACCACAATTACAAAATGGAACTGGACAAAAGGGCCCACGTTTACGCGTACCCAGCCAAATTTCATATTTACTATAGGCCTAAAGGCAGGAACTCCAGTAAGACATACACAGAAACACAAACAATAAGGGTACAAGTAGTAAAACCCGAAAAGAAAGAAAGAAAAAATGACTACGAGAAAGAGGAAGAAGATGATTATGCACACAAAAAATGTTGGACAATAGATGGTAAACGTACCTGTGCTAGATTAGCAATGGCCGATGAGCCAGCGAAAGAAGATATCGAACCATTACCTGAGCTAACGAAAAGAACGCTCTAAGAGTATCGGTTCACCAATCTTTCTAATATTATATAGACAGAGACTGCAAGCACTATTTGAATTATTCAATGCAAAAATACAAAAGTTGAAGCAAAGTACCACAAGAATCTTCGAAGTATTCTTTCGAAAAAGCAAATACCGCAGATCAGCTAGTCTAATACCAATCGTGGGAGAATTAGCCTCACGCTTGTTTGGGCTTTCAACTGAAGAAGACCTAAATATCCTAAGGGAAAACGTAGGAAAACTAAATAGCGCCATGAACGTGACCTTACATGTCCAAAAAATACAAGCCAGTATAGCCAATTACCAGAGAGACAAAATTGAGGCAATCTCGAAGAAAATATCAAAGACAGTAAATATAATGAATTATTTAAAAAATGAAGTAGATCGTGTGATTACCGATTCAAGCCTCACCATGGTATCACTAGACATAGTGACAATGTCATTACTTAACCTGGCAACTGACGTTAGCAAATTTGAATTTGCATTATTTGCCCTTACCGGAGGAACCTTGTCGTATGACCTAGTGGATCCTTCGAACCTAAAAAGTATCTTGGATGAAATAAAAACACATTTAACATTCGGACTACATCTACCAACAGAACCGGAAGTAGCAAACTTATTCCACTATTACACCAAGCTGAAGGTTCACATCACAGAAATAAACGAACAATTATTTGCAGTAATAACAATCCCGTTAATAAATCAACAATCAATACATGACTTGTATAAAATTTCCACGTTTCCAGCCAATATAGGTACAACTAATTCGTTCATGACTATCACCCCCGAAGCGGAATACTTGCTAGTCGATCAAGATAGGAGGAAATATGCCTTAGCAAATCCACAGGACCTAAAGAATGTGTAGTATTCAAAAACCTAGTATGTCAACTAACACTGCCCATTTATAACGTAAAACCCGGATCATGTATGTTGGATATATTTTTAAAAAGAGACTCAACAAGAAGAAATTCCCCAACTCATGCGAAGCGCTAGTAGGCAGTACTAAAAGAGAAATATTTATTCACCTTAGAAATGATCTGTGGCTGTTTTCTGTTCCAAAAGAAACAGTTGGGACTATCTCATGTTATAATAACACAGAGTGAATCGATCCAAGCTACAGAACTGAACTCTATTACAAGACGTGGGAACAATAACAATAAAGCAAGGATGCCGACTGGTGACCAAGGAAGCCACGGTGCTGCAAACACCACTGATAACAACAAGCACGAATATAATAAGTCCTAAGATAAACAACTTCAAACCAGTCAATCTATCGTATACAATTCCCAATATTGATAAGGAAGAAGTAAGGGCCACGATATGGTCAAAAATAGAGAATATCAAGGGAACCTTACCACTAACAAAAATAAAAGAAGCCTTAGACTCTCAAATTCCCCTATTTACCAATGAAGATCAAAGACTGACGTATGTAGAAAGTAGATACGGATTATATTCGACAAATTTTTGGTGGTATACCCTCCTAACGATAGGATTCGTATTCATAATCTCGTATTCTATACGAATCGCATTGAACCTAAATTACGGAAGAGTGTTGAAATAACACGTAGAAAAAGAGAAAAGTCAGATCACATCGAGCAGAGTGAAATGAAAACCTAAACCCAGAACTCCCTGATAACCCTTAAGGTAAAAAAAAAAAAAAAAAAAAAAAAAAAAAAAAAAAAAAAAAAAAAGGTAAGGGAGGACGTGATCGAGCGAATGGGAATAGAGGTCCTCATTCGTGCCATGTCCAATCCCAAATTTTCATTTAATTTTTTGTGCAAGCCCATACAGCTGCAAGATATATTTCTTAAGCGGCGTGGACGCGCATAAACAGTAAAGATTTGAAAATTCATAGTAAATTGAGACCTCTCACAAAAAACCATGTAACCTACCCCGCAAGTAGTAATATAATAGAAAATTAAATGCTAAAGTAAATGAGTGTTGAATAAAAATTTAAAAATGTATTGAATATAGAACATGTGCCAAATGCACATGTGTACATGTATACATATAGTCACCAAATCTTGAAAATCTTATAGTGTTATTTTTTTTTGTAAACATAATCATTTTTCTTATAATAACTTTGCTTATATCATAGTAAGCTAGTGATTGCTGCAACATGCATGTAAAAGCATGAAAGTTGCCCTTAGTTGCTCTATTGAATTTTACTGTACCCATACTAAAATTGATATTATTCATATGACTAATCACGACTATTATTTATAAAATAGTCCCCGCATAGTATTATGTAAATTGTATATTATTGCTGTATGTGTCGTAACTTGTGTAATTATAACGAGCATATGATTCTGCCCAGATATTTATATTCTAGGAAGCAGAGTAACCAGTGCAAATTAATTATTGGTGTACCAGCAAGCAACACGGATACAACCCAGTAGCATCTACTCTCATCATTCGTCAACCACCGAAAAGTACTCACCAAGAAAGTCCCTGAAGACAATATCCTGATGACATTCCAAGTCACCCAAGCCTAGTACCAGTAATATTATCTCAAGCAATATTGGCAAACCAAGAACCCCACATATACGTATATATCTGAATTAATAATTACCTAGAGAACCACCACGACCGCAACGTCGTAAAACTACGGAGAGACCGTCGATGACTATCCTTAGACGGCAACGGCCTTAAGATTTAATGTTTGAAACACCAAGAATAACCCTAGAGTCAATCCCTCAAGGATCATGTATCTTAAGCCCCAAATCAGAGACAAAGTGTTGAACCAACATAAAAAGCTGAAGTTTTGACTCTATCCAGTCATTATTAGATGTCACAAAACCAATCCATCCACCATGAGAAGAACCAAAACATGATCAATTTAATGGGAAATATAAACTATACGTGCTAGAATTCTTTTTCCCAAAAAGAAGTGTTCAGAGTAGAAAATCAACCAGTTATTAATGTTTTTAATCTCCATAATCAAGCCCTCAATGATTGTGCATCATTTAACGGGGAATCAAAGACAATGCGTCGAGCCAAGGCCCTAAGATCAAGTTTTGATCCTGCCATAGTTAACGTTAAATGTAGAAACACAGCCCATAGTCCAAATAAAAGATGGACTGAGCGTGAACAATTTACGGGAAATACAGACTGTACGAGTATTAGATTTTCCCAAAAACAAAAGTGTCCAAGAAGAACTACCAAGCCAGCGATCAAAATACCCATTTCATGTAAACATCTCCCCAAAGGATATGTACCCATAGACATTCCAACATCCCTGTGAGATCAAACCCGCGTATTTCACATGACCAACCATGCACGGACAATTTAGTCATACTTATGTCATACTTATGAACAATGCAAACGCTCATCCCAAGCAACAAGTGACAAAAAGCGAAACACCAAGAAGACAAACCATAAACAATTAGCCAACCTAGTAATTAATTGAATGGAAGCCCAAAGTAAGAGTGATAACGTATGTGAGTATTATAGACACGTAGAATGATGAAGTAAGTGTGAAGTCTTATGTATCTAACTAGTAACTTTAATAAATATTGTTAACTTATCATAAAACAGATGAAAATCAGTGCAAGCTACCTTATCCCAGTGTTGCCATCAAACATTAAGTTAAAAATGTTAACGTGTGAAATTTTTTTTTCCCTCCAAACTATTTTTAATTCATACATATCAGTGTATTGTAGTTAGATGTTTTAGACGTAGTTAGATGTTTTTGAAGTCAAATACCTATCGTACCAATATAGCGTCAGGTGGAAGTATAAACTAGCATTAGAAGTAGCGAATATGTACCACGTTAAATAATGAAGTAATTACAAAAGCGGAACTTAACTAGTTGGAGCCATGTAGAAGTATTAGAACATCAGGTGAAGGAATTTTTAATATTAGGTGAAGGAATAATAATATAATCGTACCTATATAACGTCAGGTGGAAGTATAGTCAAGTGTAAAAAAAAAGGCAAATATGTACAATTTACTGCGATAAGATAATCATATCGGGTGGAGGAATTTTGATATTAGGTGGAGGAATAATAATTATGATGTAATCATATAATCTTATGTGTTAGTCAATAGTGACTCTTTGGCCCTTTCGCCAAATAGAGTGAGTAGGTGGTGGACCTTAAAGTAATGTTTATCATATATATAGTTTAATAGAGCAATCGGAGATATGGAAGAAAGATATAAATTTTGCCAGAGCAGAAATAATTCAAGTAATGAGTAATAAGACAAATTATTAAATAAAAATCAAATTTGAAAGTGTGGAGAGAGAGCATAACAACGATGAGGACATCGTTAAATCGGGATGGGATGGATATGTAATGGGATCGAATTCTCAAAAAAAAATACATCAAATTCCCCAATTAAAGTTACCCCAGTAAAGTAACATCACCCAAGAATGTGAATCCGAAAATTCAAGTAACCTACAGATCAAAAACAATATCAAGCGTTCAATTTAAAATACTTAAATAAACGTAGTTAATTAAACAAAAATCTTTCCCACAGAAAATGTAATAAGTAAATCCGACTCCCTGTCTCCAAAGTATCCAATAAATATTAGCTTGACCAAATCTTATACGACAGGTGACTAACAAAGTAGTTCGAATAATAAGAGCTCGAAAATACCAAACTGTCAAGAGAGTGAGATTTACAATACAAAAAAAGTAGTCACTCGAGATGCAAATTATATTTGCTTAAGCTAATTGCATTGTTCTGGAGACTAAGTTTAAAACTGGGTATCTTAATGCAATTAAATTGCATTATCCTTTACCAATTTTCAAAGAAATAAAATATAAGTCTTCTGAAAATTAAGCGACACCCTGCTGGGAAAATGTTATAATATAAAACTTTGTTCGTTCAAAAAATTCCAAAGTGATATCTTAAAAGTCATAAATTAAGCGACCCCCTACTAGCAAAATATTGCAGTGTAGGATTTTTAGTTGTTAGAAAATTCCAGAGTGATATCTTAAAAGTCATAAACTTTAATTAAACCCAAGTAGCCCATTGGTGCAAGCCCGTCCAATAGTAATGTAGGACAAATAGTGCAGCCAATAGGGACTGTAAAATATACTTGTGAGTAACGCCCGAATGTAACCTCTGGCGAAATTAGGAAGAGTAGATAGTTAGAACTTGGCAATTTTGGAGGCGTCTATTTTTCAGTCTTGCAGGAGTCTTAGACGAGTCTTAGAGGAATTTTTACACCAGTTTCATATGATTTATATATGTGAGTCTATTCAAAATAAACTTTCGAGAGAACGTTTTGTGAGTGCATTACCTTTTGCGTAGCATCGCTCCAGATGACAATTCTGTATTAGTGTCTTGTATTACAAGTGTGTTGATATAACCGATGCTCTGCGACTATTATGTGAGTAACAATAATGCAATACTTCCTTATTTTATTCTCTATATGTTAAAAATATTTCTCAAGTTTGTTAGTCCTTGTAGCTCCACTCGCTCCTAAGGGAAAACTGAAGCTTATCAGTCTGATTTCGGCTCAGTATGGCCGTTAATATAAGCTCCCTACATGTACTCCTAGATTAAGCTCCCCACTCTAGAAATTCAGCCTCCACTCAGGAAGGCCACACGCGAACCGTCAGATAAGGGCGTGACTATTTCCCCATCGAATTACTTTATTGGAATCTCCGTGTTAGGAAACATCAGAAGAAATAGGTACAATTATATTTTAAAAGAAACCCCCCCATTAGAATTGGTTTTAACTAACCAAGTTCTGCCATTGAATATTTTAAAAGAAACCCCCCCCCCCATTAGACACAGCATATATCTGTTATTATATACAAGTGCATTATTTTAATCTTAGGTGTAGATATATAAACATTGAAACGTTTGTAATGGGATCAATTTTCAAAAAACCTCAAAATCTTCCAATTAAAACCACCCAAAATATGAACCCAAAATATGAACGTGAAGAATTCAAGTAACCTACAGATCGAGCAAAACTCAAGCGTCCAATTTAACATAGTGAAACAAATGTATCTAATTCAGACATACATTGTAAGAATCTTTCCCACAGAAAATCTAATAAATAAATCCGCCCTTGTGTCGCCAATGTATGCAATAAATATCAGTTTGACCAAATCTTATATGGGAGGCGACTAACAATGTAATTTAAATCTTTAAGAGCTTGAAATACCAAACCATCAAGAGATGATAGAATTTATTACACAAAAAATATAGTCACTCGAATTACAGAATATTTTTGTATAATCTAATTGCATCGTTCTGAAAAAAGAAACTATGTATCTCAATGTAATTAAAAAGCTCATTAGCGAAAAAGCTACAGTGTAGAACTTTGTTCGTTCTGAAAATATCAGAATAAACATCTCAATGTAATTAAATTTTATTGTCCTTTAACAATTTTCACAGAAATAAATCATCAGCCTTCCAGGAACTAAGTGACACCTTACAAGCAAAAAGATACAGTGTAAAACTTTGTTTGTTCTGAAGAATTCCAAAGTGATATCTTAAAAGTCATAAATCTTAATTAAACCCAAGTAGCTCATTGGTTCATCATTACCCAATAGTAATATAGGCCATATAATAGAACCCAATAGAATCCGTAAAATATACTTGTTAGTAACGCCCGGACGTAACCCCTGGCGAAATTGGGAAAAGTAGATAGCTAGAACTTAGCAATTTTTCGAGTCAGTCTAACCTAGGAGAAGACTACTATGAATTTCTTGTGATTTGTGTTATGTGATATTTTTTGCAGTCTATTCAAAATAAACTTTTGAGAAAACTTATTATCAGTGCATTAACTTTTGCGTTGCATCGCTCCAGATGACAATTTTATATTAGTGTCTTTGACTGTAAAGTATCTTGATATACCTACCAAGCTCTGTGCCCGTTATGTAAGTAAAAAATAAACACATTACTTTCTTATTTCATTCTCTTTATGCTAGGATTTCTCAAGAAAGATAGTCCTTGTGGCTCCACTCGCTCTCAGGGAATCTGGAACTTTTCAATCCGATTTCGATTCAGTATGGCCGTTAATATAAGCTCCCTAGTTGAACCGCTAATTTAAGCTCCCCACTCAAGAAGTCACGTCACCACTCAGGTATGCCACACGCAAACCGTCAGCTAAGAGTTTAAATGTATTTCCCCCACTGAATTGATTAATTGAAATCTCCATATGAGGAAACATCAGAAAATATAAGAACAAATATCTTTTTTATTGAAAACCCCCATTGGAAACTTTTTCATTGAAACCCCCCCCCCATTAGACGTTAAATTGTATCGCTAACATGCCCGTTGAATATTATCTTAGTCATCTTAGTTCAGGGTAAAGGAACACAAACAAAATATTATGCAAATTAATATCGTACTGTAGAAGTAGATCAATAACCATTTCGTTGTGAACGACAATGACAAAATTAATATTTGAAATTGTAGCATATAACGTTATAAACAATAAAAGAATTGTGGAAAAAAAAATGAATTTTGTAATAATGATGATACTCAAAAATGTATATAATTGCTTTTCTTGATGTCAATCTAGTCAACAAAATTTAAAAGAAATAAGAGATTAATCTTAATGATGAGGGCATCATTCTAAAGCGGAAAAGGGAATAGTCGACATAAGACCATACAGTCCACCATACAATCTGAAAGGGTTTAAGCTGCTTTCAGAGAAAACTGTTATTTTGCAACCTGATTTCAAAATAGTGGAAAAACGCCTTTTTTGGAAGTCTTCGTTTCATTAGCCAGATGATATGATAAAATTAAGAAATTTTAAAATGAGTTTTATAAGAACCGACTACTTAGTGACTGAAACAAAATTCGTGACTTATTTCGAAAACCGATTTTAGTCGCATAACAGATGTTGGTTATATGTCAAATATCTAACATGAAAAGAAAACATCTTAAAAGTACGCTGAAACGAATTCGTGACATCCTCATTTAGAGGGAGGTCAAACGACTCATAATACCCGGTTTCTACGAATATATACTGGATACAGAGGGGTTTAGGAACAATATATAGTTAGCATTGAGACAAACTTATGCCATTTTTCCCATATTGCTTGTTGAAGTGCTTTTGTCTATCAGAATATATTGTCTTTGTTTATATCACCCGATCCCAGGTATAATTCTCGTGACCTCTCAGGATCCACTAATCTCAAATATGATAGATGAGTGAATCATAGTCCTGATTTTACTATAGCTTACCGCACAACATGAATCCCTTCTATACACCCCCCCCCCCCCTGGAATAATTGCAACCTTAAATCAAACAAGGCAATCTGAAGTATTAATGGCTATTCAACTTTTTAATGTAATGATAAAGATACAATACTTTTAGCGTATGTGATGAAAACGCTGAGATCACGTAATCATAGTCGGAGGTCAAAAAAGCCTTCTAATTCTTGTCAAAATGTTATATTCTGGGGAGTGAAGATATAGTGCCAAGTCTGTCTTTTTTTTAATATTACATACTGTGCACTTGTTAATTTAAGAAAAATAATTGTTCTTCTGCAATTAATTTGTTTTTGTTACTACAAAACACAACATAATGCATTTGAGAAAATCTTTTGTATCAGCACTTCCAAAAAAAAATACATTTGATTGAGTTTTAATGTGGCAGACAGCATAAAAATTCTGGACTCAAGCAGTCATGCAGTTAGAATAACTGCAGTCAATGCACCAAGAATGGAAGTTTTTCAACAAAACAAGCAATTTCATTACATGTTAGAGCGCACTCAGGGGAGAAGCCATTCACCTGCAACAAATGCCAAAGAGCTTTGAGAGAAAGGAGAAATGCAACGTCACAGGGAGTGTTTTCGGGCTGAAAGTATCAACAGCGTCAAAAGCAGCTAAAAGATTCAAAGAATTGTTAGACTATGAAGGAGTCCATTACGAAGCATTCCATTTTGGGAAAGATAGCATTCGATTTAGCATTTAAAATTTAAGTGACTCTAAACAACTCAGTAGACAATCCTGTTTGAAAATTTATTAGATCTAATGATAATTAATTGAATGATGCATTATTCAGCCAGGGCACCAATTGAATCATCTATATTTTAAAAAAACAAGTTTACCTAATTACCTAATTTATACAGATTAAATAAATATTTTCCTTTCGCATATATTTTGTAATATTGTACTATTTGCATTGACAGGAAGTAGATTACCTTATAACTTAGTCGTTTCGTCAAGCTTAAATTCTATATTAGATATCAGAATCTTAAAATACATCTTAGCTTCATTCAGCGAAAGCGATGTTTGAACCATCAATAGTCTTCATATTTTCAGCTTCAAAGTAGCTTGATGAATTCATCATAAAATAAAATTTAGATGCATATCCATCAAAAATCACTGAAGGTGATTTTTGAACCACCTTCATTTGACCAATTGTGCTTTTCGAACCCCAATGAAGCAGTTGAAAAACGCCTTGCACATCCTTTAAATTCTGGGATTTCCTTAGGCTTAGCCTAATAGATCTCTTGGAAGAAATATTGTGAGACACGAATAACTTTGCCAAGGTTCAAGGAAAATTCAAGAAGTGGGGGATGATATCAATCAGCCCTGCAATTTCACTAGGAAACAGCCTCACTTAGAAGGTGAGCAACAATGAGAATAAATGCATAAAAAATTTACTGCATAGCCGTATTGGGAACCAGAGGCAAAACAGCCACCCACCAATATATATCAACAAGATGTATTCCTAAAATAATTTTACGCAAGGAATACATTGAAATCTGTAAAACAGAAATCAGGAATACAGAATCAAAAAATACAGAATCAGTAAACCAACGTAGTCAAACCTGTAAATTAGTTTAAATGTCAATACTTCTGCAAGATATAAAATAGTACATCCCTATGGATATGAATTTTAAAAGGAACTCAACACACTACAAGGACATCATGACAAGCAATTGAAACTTCAATATATTTTTGTGGCCTCTTATATTGGCCTCTGGCGATGGCGTTGGATATGTGAACTTGTCACTAGCACAACTAGTGGCCTCTACTACGGTATTGTATCATATTCGAGCAGTCCAAAGGGTTCTACCAGCTCTTCCACACTCATATTACAAACACCAGAGATATGACAAGTGTACCACCTGTAGGGGGAGTAAGGGCAACACTATTTATTCTGAGGTAACACGACCTGTGTCACCACTAATAAATATGTCCTTGCAGGTGGACGGTTCCTCCGGTGGATACTACAATGACAACAATTTCCCATACTCTCTTACTAATACCCATCGGGTTTCGGACAAAAGTCAAATACGACCGTAAAAAATAACTCAGTTTTACTTCCAATCTCCGCTCCACGAACTATCTTATATACTCTTCAATATGAACTAGATCTAACTTAGAAAGTATATATCGACACAAAAATCAAAAGTTGCGTCTGGCGTGGTCTAGTCAAGACACAGGCAATTCGAATGTATCAAACCAATTTCGACACAGGCAATTCAAAGAATCAATGGTCCAGGATTTAGTATGCCCATGTGATCATTCATGCAGAATTTTAATACGAAGCCAACTTATTTTCTTTCACGAAATCGTTGCCTAGACAACAAAAGTTTAGATTCTATATGAAAATTTTACTGTGGGAAAAACCTAAGCAAAAAGGAGAAGAGATATTTATCTACTAAAAAAGCGGGGCACGGGCCCCAACAATTAAGTTACATCAAAGACTACAATCAATAAAAGTAAAATTCAAAAGGGTTAAAATTCAGTACAGCACAATTACAATCCAAATTCCTAATAATAATATTGATTAACAAGCAAGAAACTATGCAACTCCCAAAGAGAAGCGACTATTATCAAAAGTTATTGAAGAATCTCCAAAAAAAATCATACCCATCAAAGATCCTTTCACAACTCACACCGGGGATAACAACACATCAATATTAAATTTCTATGAAAAAAAAAAACTTCTATAAAAGAAACCTCCAAACAACATAAATAGAGCAGACATCATAAACTGGCTCAAAATGAGTCCACCTGTCAGAAAATTCAAAAAGTTCCATAAATTAGAAATTATCACAATAGACTTGCCATACCGAGCTTCCTCGACGAGTCTTCATCACTGAGTATCCCAGCTGAAGTTTTAAAGAGTAAACTTCCATTGGGTGAAGCCGTGCTTCTCTTTTCGTATTCTACTACGTTGAGTGTATCCAACTACGGTGGTTTAGAGCCTATAAGTAAGTTATTAATTATATACCTAATCATACGATTCGTCAAGATAAAATACATTTTGGATCCATAACATAATGGATACTTCAAGACACATGAATGAAATTATCAGTATTTCGCTAATTTGTTTCGCTAATTTTCATGATGACTGCTCAGAGAATAATAGTAGGGACAGGGAATAAAACCGTTATTATAGTTTGAAAGTTTGTCATAGGCTAGAACAAATAATTATTAAACCATGCCATTTAATAACTGCAATAACGCTAAATGACAGATTTACTAGGCATACAAATGCATCAGTAGAAAATTGTTTCAAAGTAATGAAAAGATAGGTTTACAAAGTTGGGCTAAGTCCCATGGACCCTGGTGAATTTGTGGATACGAGTTATGTAAATAATATACTCATGGTTTCAAACAGGATTTCTTTCCTGACTATCTATCCCCCTACCTCTAAAATTACAAGTCCAAAAAAAACAAATGCATATTAATATCGAGCAACAAAAAGAGGAAGAAAAGGAAAAGCTATTCCCAAAAATGGATACTGTAAAGGAAGTCGTGTAACATTGATTTTACTTCAAATTAAGCTATCCTGGATTTTCATTCGAGGGTAGCAAAAAACTTTTAAACGCGTCAAAATTATTCATATCCATTTTGTACCGTTTTTACGAGTCGAAAAAAATTTTGGGGTGATCAAACCTTATGTAACACAAAAGCAGATCAACTGACTCACTTTGCCGCTTGCACAAGGCATTGGAAACTGTCGAGGACGTGATTGCCACTAAACGTCGATATCCGTTGGCAATCAGAAGTGACCCAAGTCAAAGGGAAGGCTACGCACTAGTTACCTGTTGTATTTGGTGAGTTGTAAGACAATATAATAAGACTAGGTAAAAAAGATCAACGGACACAAAACTTTTTTCTACAAATTTTTTTTTTCAACGCCAAACGAAAATACTGAAAAAAAAAACAAAAGCAAATATTTCAATTGGACAACCGCGTCTCTTCTTTAGCTCAAACAAAAAAATCAAGGAAAATACCAAAAAAGTCAAAAACCCAACGTGGATAGTCAATGTAAAAAACAAAAAAAAAACAATAAAAAGTAATGGAACCCCAAAATTAAAAATATATAAAGTTCAATAAAACCCAAAATTATAAGAATTAAAACCGAATACTTAACAGCCAAAGGTGAGTTGGAATATTTGTGTTGGAATATTCAGGGATTTCCAGCACCTATTGGAAAATAGGTTTTGGAATATTCTGAGATATAGAAAACATCAGGATTCCCAAAAATAGTCAACTCCAGGATATTTTAAATACAACAAGAAAAAAAATTAAATATGATGATAGAGACATCCAAGTGGTTGCCTGTTGGTATTAAACGTTCGAAATTCACCTTAGCAATGATAAAAAATTAACCAGTGCTACAGAGGTGTTTATGATTTAAGTTGACGCATCCGCAAACAACGCTGCGGCTTAAAATCTGAGAGAATGGATTCGCCAGTTTGGAGACTTGCACAAAGACGAGGCAAAAATCATAGTTTCAACTAGTGGTTAATAAGTGTTAACTAGTGATTAATTAGTGTTAACTAGGTCGTGCCCAAAACCAAAGGGCGTATCTGACACTTTTTACGAAAACGAGTTTATGTGATCCAAAGAGTCATCTAGTGGGGTACTATCCAGCGGTGCATTTGCAAGGACGTATATTAACACACTTTTGATTTACAGCATAGGCACCTGGGCGTACCTGAAAACACTGACCAGAACCAAAGGACGTAACTGAACATACGCCCCTTTGGTTGTGGTCACTTTTCGAAGAAAAGATTTAAATTACAGATACGCCGCGAAAAACAAGGAAAACTCAAAACACTAATTAGTGAAATTTTCATCAATTTTTTCGGAGCTTAAAGTTGTTCCACCACCACAGTCGTAAGCTAGGCCTATCATTCTTATGATTCCAGTACTTTGGAAATTACAATGATGGGGGAGAGGCCGGTTTTACCTTACTGATTATATTGCCTAGTGTTAAAACAGACTGATTATGTTGATTATTGTTGACCATGGATACACAATCTTCATTTTATGAAAGATCCCAAATTGGGCTGCACGAGCCTGGAGCCTGACTATTTTACTTTTATTAATCTTTCGCTAAGGGCAATTCCATGAAAACGTCAACCTCGGGGTAAAATTTAAAATTGTCGGAGGAAATATTTGTTTGTGTCTATCTTATTACAAATTGTCTGAGCTTTATGAATATGCAAGAATCATTTTAATGTGAAAACCGCAATTAAGTTTTTTCGGTCAAAGTTGCATGTTTTATTGACATCGAATTGGAAATTTTACGGTTATTTTACGGTTATATGGAAATTTTGAGCCTGACTTATTTTTACTTTTATTAATCTTTCGCTAAGGACAATTCCATGAAAACGACAACCTCGGAGTCAAATTTAAAATTGTCAGAGGAAATATTTGTTTGTGTCTATCTTATTACAAATTGTCTGAGCTTTATGAATATGCAAGAATCATTTTAATGTGAAAACCGCAATTAAGTTTTTTTTAGGTCAAAGTCACATGTTTTATTGACATCGGAATTGGAAATTTTACGGTATTTTAATCCGATCACCACGGGATTAAAATAACAGCGATTTTGAGTAACGTGGGCTCATATTTAAGCCGTGAAATTATTAAATCGATGTCAGTTCATGATTAGCATTCTTAGTGTTTTCTATATCATTCAAAGCTGCCTTTCAGAAAAATGCGACTGAAAATTCTCAAGATAGAAGAAGCATTGCAGTATCTGGATGAATTTGACGAGCCAGAAGATATGTCCAACAGTGAAGGTGATGGTGACCCTTCGCGTCTGTTCGTCTAGTGACTCTGAAAGTCCCAGTGAGTTGACACCAGCGCTGGTTGTGAATATTAGTACTGAGCCCCATGCGACAATTTCAGCTAATTCTGAAGAGAATGATCCTGCAGAGGTAAATCTTATAGGTATCATTTCCTCCAATGAAAGTCTCTTGGCCATGGGTTCGACATCCAAAAGAGCACACAGAAAGGCTCAACGGGTTTCAGGCAAAGAATACGTATCTCCTGCTACTGGAAAGTTTGTGAAGGCGAAAGCGAGGTCTGAAAATCCCTGTAATCACGAAAATTATAAGAAAGGCAAGACGAGATGAGTTGTTGACGAGACAGACGAGATGTTGAACGGTATGTTTGCATCGTTTTGGAATCTCGGAAGAGGCAGGCAACCACGATCAGCAAAGACAGTTCATCGCTGGGGTTGTGTAAACAAGCTCCTAAAAAGCGACATACTGTGTCAGATTCTTCAAGAAGATCTAACAGTCTTGTTTACAGTCTTACCGTCCGAAACAAACTACTTTCCAGTTTGCAAGAAAGTTTTTCTTGGGACTTACGGAATATCAGAAAAATTTCTACGACGTTGCGTGAAATCAAAGTTTCAAGAACCAAGTACATCAATTGTGTAACCTGATCAACGAAGAAAAAAATAAAAATTCCAAACGGGTCACAGCAGAACAACTTGGATTTATCCATGATCACATCAAGTCTTTTCCCGCGGTCGAGAGTCATTATTGTCGCAAGAGCACAAAAAACTCTATTTGGATGCGAATCTTTCATTGCGGAAAATATATGATCTGTATAAGGCAAAAATGTAAGAAAGAGAAGAAAGTAGCCTTTGCATTAGAAACTTACCGTCTTCAGTTCAAGAAATTCAACCTTGGGTTTCACAGGCCTAAAAAAAGACCAGTGTGGACTTTGTCTTAGGTAGAACCAGCTTGCCGACAAATCAGAAAAAGATGTGAAGCAGTATGAAGAACACCAGGAAGAAAGGCCAAAGCGCGAGCTTTGATAAACGAAATCGTTCGGAAGATTAAAGAAGAAGAGGAGGGCTTTGAAAAGGCTAAGTTCATTAATTTTGATCTTCAAAACGCGTTCTCGAAACCCCGAAAAGGCCAGGTGGTCCTACATTCTACAAGCGAAAGCTTGCTTGCTATAACTTAACCCTATACTGTATGAATAGCCACGCCGGATTTTGTAATATCTGATGTTAAACAGATGGACAAAGAGGAGCAAACGAGGTTGCATCGATAGTGTTAATGCTGTTTCGAACGACAAAGATCATTCTGACTTCTACTTTGCGTCTGACTCTTGCGGAGGACAGAATCGAAATCAATTTTTTTTCTGGAATGTGCTTATGGGCAGTCCGCACCTTATATCATGTCCGATCGATTACTCATGTCTATCTGGAAAAGGGGCACACAGAACAAGACGGGGGATAGTATGCACAGTGCCATTGAACGAGCTTCCAGGCATACCTCTATAAATGCTCAAGTTGAATGGAAAAACATTTGCATTTTAGCGAGGCGGAACAATCCGTATACTGTGAGAACACTCGATTATTCCTTGTTCAAGGACTTCAAGAAGCTGACTGGCCAGGTCGTAAAGAACGTTAAGGTGAACACTTGTGGAGAAAAAGTTCAGTGGCTTGATATCAAAGTTCTCCGTTACACAGTGGACGATGCGGCTAAAATATTCTATAGCTACGATTACAGCGGGGATTACAAGGCAATTGATGTTGACAAGGTAAAACGATCAGTTGGACAGAGTGGGACAATGTTAAGCTTGATGCCAGTTTACGAGAAAAAGTTGATGCAAAATTTAAAGAAATGCTTTCACTGTGCGAACAACGGCTAATCCATGCAGACTTCCATGCATTCTACCGAACCTTCCCCGTGGCAAAGCCATGAAGGATGTCCTACAAGACAGTGATACTGACGACGAAAGTGACAACGGAGAGTAATGTGAATTTATGCCTTCCTTTGATAATTTTATTGAAGCTTTATTGTACTCCCTTTTTTAATATTTGAAGCAAAATTACACAAACTTATTCAAAAAGGACTTGGTCGTAACTAAAGGAAATGTTGTAGAATGACCAGAACCAAAGGGCGTATCTGTTTTTCTAGTGTTCTAAGAGCTTTTGAGAGTTTTACTGTTTACCAATCGATTTCTCGTAGTGAAGAACCAATAAATACATTGCGACTACGTCATTAGAAAAAAAATCTCTTCTTAAAAACAGCTTCACAAACCTTGTTTTTGCTCTCCTGTAAAATTTGTAAAATGTTAGATACGCCCTTTGGCTAGTTAACAATCACTAAATGATTGTTAACTAGTGATTTTATTTGTTCGTTTTTTTCTGCATTTTGTACTTTTGCTGCGAGAAATGTGGCATTAAAGCTTGCAAAAGAGGCAAATATAGTTGGATACCCAGATCTTCTTATTGTTCGGCTAAATCTGTGAGTTCTTATCATTTCGTCTCATTAAATATTGTAATTTGAATAATAATGAGTTAAGTATTTAAATGAAGAAAATGAAGTACATCTGAAAATGCGTGTTGTAATATTCTGGAATATAGGAAAGATCGGGATTCCTGAAGAAACCCAACTCCAATATTTTAGATGCAATTAGGAAAAAATTAAATATTATGAAAGAGACATTCAACTAGTGTCTCTTGGTATTAGACGTTCGAAATTTACATTAGCAAATGATGAATAATTAGCCAGCACATAAGAGGTGTTTATTGTTTACGTTGACGCATCTGCAAACAACGCAGTGGCTGAAAAGCTGAGAGAACAGATTCGCCAGTTTGGAGATTTGCACAAAGAAGAGGCCAAATCATAATGTTAACTAGTCATTAATCATTGTTAACTAGTGATTTTTTTTTTTGTTTGTTTTTCTGCATTTTGTATTTTAGTTACGAGAAATGTGGCAATAAAGCTTGCGAAGAATGGGCAAATACAGCTGGATACCCAAATCTTCTTATTGTTCATTTAAAGCAATGAGTTCTTATTATTTCGTCTCGTTAAATATTGTAATCTGGATAATGATACGTTAAGGATTTAAATGAAGGAAATGAAGTACATCTAAAAAATGGGTGTTAAAGTATTCTGGAACATAAAAAATATCGGGATTCCCAAAGAAAGTCAACTCCAGGATATTTTGGATGCAAAAAGAAAAGAAAATTAAATATGATGATAGACACATCAAAGTGGAGTGTCTCTTGGTATTATACGTTTGAATTGACAACAATTTCGCCAGTTTGAAAATTTGCAAAAAGAAGAGGCAAAAATCATAGAATTAACTAGTGATTAATTAGTGTTAACTAGTCATTGTTAACTAGTGTTAACTAGTTGTTATGTTTGTTTTTTTTTTTTTTTTGCATTTTGTATTTTAGCTATTACGAGAAATGTGGTAACAAAGCTTGCTAAATACAGATAAATATAGTTGGATTCCCAAATCTTCTTATGGTTAAGGTAAATCAGTGAGCTGTTTTTATTTTGTCTCATTAAATATTGTAATTTGAATAATGATAAGTTAAGGATTTAAATGAAGGAAACGCAGTACATCTGAAAATGCGTGTTGGAATATTAGGGAATACAAAAAAACATCGGGATTCCGAAGAAAGTCAACTCCAGCATATTTTAGATGCAATAAGAAAAAAATGAAATATGATGAAAGAAACATCCAAGTAGGGTCTCTTGGTATTACACGTTCGAAATTCACCTGAACAAATGATAAAAAATTTGCCAGTGATGTAGAGGTGTTTATTATTTACGTTAACGCATGTGCAGACAACGCAGTGGCTGAAAAGCTGAGAGAGAACATATTCGCCAGCTTGGAGATTTGCACAAAGAAGAGACAAAATTCATAATGTTAACCAGTGATTAATTAATGTTAAGTAGTGATTGTTAACTTGTTAGATACCCATATTTTCTTATTGTTCAGCTAAATCAGTGAGTTTCTTATGACTTCGTCTCATTAAATATTATAATTTGAATAATGATAAGTTGAGGATTTAAGTGAACGAAATGCAGTAAATCTGAAAATGCGTCTTGGAATATTCTGGGAGATGGAAAACATTGGGATTCCCAAAGAAAGTCAATTCCAAAATATTTCAGATGCAATAAGACAAAAATTAAATATGATAGAGACATCCAAGCAGAGTGGCTCTTGGTATTGGACATTCGAAATTCACCTGAGCAAATGATAAGAAATTAACCAGTGCTGCAGATGTGTTTATTATTTACGTTGACGCATCCGCAAACAACACTACGGCTGAAAATTTAGTTAGTGGTGATGGACCTGGGGTTAGGTGACCTTTTTTATTTGTTCGAGTAGATATAGTCTTCACTTATAATAGATTCCCATTTATACATTGATTGTTAAGAGGAGAGTGACCCATGGTTTAAAAATAGACATTCGCTCGGTTTTGTTCTTGTTTCATGACGTCAGTGCTTGTTTATAATGTTTGTTGTTCTTATTTATTTATTTATATATATATTTTTTTTCTTCGTGATTTAGTTGTCGTATTTCTTATGGGTTGTTTTTTCAACAATTTTTTTTCGTTCTTTTCGTTTCGTTTTTTTTTTCCCGTTGAGAAAGGCTCCCGGACGTAAGGCCGAAATATTCAGAATATTTTTAATTAGTCTTGTTTTGTTTTTATTAATTTTTGTTCCACTGCTTTGTTCAGATTAAAATTTGTTTTTTTTTTTTCTTGCTTAATTTTTAGATGCAATGAGAAAAAAATAAATAGATGATAGAGACATCCAAGTAGTGTCTCTTGGTATTATTAAATTTTAAAAAAACAAATTTTTTGTAACTGAAAGTAAGGAGCAACATTAAAATTAAAACGAACAGAAATTATTTGTTATATGAAAAGGTGCTGTACCCTCTTCAACGCCTTACTCTTTACGCTAGTTTGGCTCTGTCTCACAACTTTATTTTTCAAAACAATAAAAAAACTTTAGAAATTTATTTCAAATGTTTATTTTAATTTCGGGTTGCTATGGGCTATCAAACTGTCATCCTAACTTGTCTCATTAGGTTTTTTTCTGGTAATAACGTCTGACTCTTTTGCATATTAGGTCAACTTTATTGAATTTACAGTAAGAAGGGAAGAGTTGGAAGTTCAAAATCAAGAATTGCTACTCTTACCGCAACTACCAGTGGATCTTGCTGCCAGGAAATTTAAAAATGATTATGCCAAGGCTACTCGTAATGAATGGAGTAAGCGACACGACTTTGTCGCCGTGCCAAGTAAATTCTGCCCCCCAGGACTACGAGACTTGGGATAAGAAATTTGACGAGGGATTTTACACTAAAGTTCGAAATTTTGTTTCGAAGTTTTGAACTACGAGACTTGGGATAAGAGATTTGATGAAAGATTTTACGCTAAAGTTCCCCCCCCCCCCCCCCCCGAATTTTGTTTCAAATTTGTTCAAATTTTCTTTCTGGTAATAATGTCTCATTCTTTTTGTACTTTAGGTAAACTTAATTGAATTTTCAGGAACAAGGGAAGAATCGGAAGTTCACAGCCAACAATTGTTTACTCTTACACAACTAACAGTGGATCTTGGTACCAGGAAATTTAAAAAATGATTATATCCCAAGGCTACTCACAATGAATGGAGTAAGAGACACGACTTTGTCGCCGTACCAAGTAAATTCTGCCACCTGGACTATGAGACTTGGAATAAGAAATTTGACGAGAGATTCTACGCTAAAGTTCAAATGTTGTTCGAATCACAAACCCCTGAATCACAAAAGCCGTTTAATTAGAATACACGTCTTTATGCTTCCCATAATCAATACTATATGTAAACAATGGACAAAATTCATAGCTTGCAGCCCTTCCTCCGGGAACTGTGGGGGATGAAGACATCCTCAAAGATATATAGATTAGATTTTTATGCTGAACAAAATGGCTATCTCAAAATTTTTATCAGGTGACTTTGGGGAAAAAATAAGCGTGGGAGGGGGGCCTAGTTGTCCTCCAATTTTTGAGTCATTTAAAAAAGAGCACTAGAATTTCTAATTTCCGTTCCAATGAGGCCTCTCTAGATATTCTAGAACCACTGGATCGATACGATCACCCCTGGGAAAAACACAAAAAAAGACGCATCCGTGATTTTTCTTCTTGCAAAAAAAAAAAAAAATCCACATTTTTTCCAGATAGGAGCTTGCAACCCCTACAGTAGGGTTTTCTGATACGCTGAATCTGATGGTGTGATTTTCAATAAGATTCTATCACTTTTAGGGGGTATTTCCTCCTTTTTTTCGAAAAATAAGGCAAATTTTTTTCATGCTCATAACTTTTGATGGGTAAGACTAAACTTGATGAAAGCTGTATATTTGGAATGAGCATAAAACCCAAGTCTTTTGATGTATCTACCGGAATCAAAATTTCGCTTTTTTTTTAGAGTTTTGGTTACTATTGAACCGAGTCACTTCTTACTTACAGTTCGTTACCACGAACTGTTTGATACGTTCGAAATTCACCTGAGCAAATGATAAAAATTGACCAGTGTTGCAGAGTTGTTTATTATTTACGTAGACGCCTCCGCAAACAACCCTGCGGCTTGAAAAGCTGAAAGAATGGATTCGCAAGTTTGGAGATTTGCACAAAGAAGAGGAAAAAATCATAGCCTTATCTAGTTGATTAATAAGAGTTAACTAGTGATTAATTGGTGTTAACTAGCGATTAATTAGTGTTAACTAGTGATTCATAACTAGGGTTAACTAATTCACAACAAACATATTTAAAAATTGTTTATTTGATTTTATTATCGATTCATTAGCTAGCTTATGAACAAGTGCTTTCATATACGAAATAATTATGTTCCTTTTAAGTTTTAATGTCGCTCCTTACTTTCATTTGAAAAAACTTATTCCAGAACTGTTTTTCTGCTAACGCAGGTTCGAATTTAGCTTACCGTATATTGAAAAATTTAAAACAAAATTTGCATATTAATTTCGGCAGATTTATTCCATATATGAAGGGTTGCCCCTTCCTCAATATGCCTCTTCCTTAAAACGAACAGAAATTATTCAGTACATAAAGGGGCCTTCCCCCTCCTAAACACCTCGCTCTCTTTACGCTTAAGTTTCACTCTTTGTCTCAACTCTAATTTTAAAAAAATAAAACTTTAGCGTAAAGAGCGAAGTGTTGAGGAGGGGACAGCCCCCTTTCATATACGAAATATAATTTCTGTTCCTTTTAAGTTTTTGATGTCGCTTCTCACTTTCAATTGAAAAAAACTTATTCCAGGACGGTTTTCAGCTAACGCAGGTTTGAATTTAGCTTACCATACATGAAAATTTAAAACAAAATTTGCATATTAATTTCGGCAGATTTATTCCATATATGAAGGGTTGCCCCTTCCTCAATTCCCTGCTCTTTACGCTAAGGCTGTTAGCACTTTTAAAAAAAAAGCTTCCTATTCTAATTCAAAAAGGCCCCGTGTTTCAGTAGACACTTAAAAAATTGACACAACCGGTCAAACTTCAGCGTAAAGAGAAAGGTATTGAGGAGGGGACAACCTTCTATATATCGAATAATTTCTGTTCGTTTTTTCAAATAATGCCGGTAAATCTGGCTCACCATCTGTAAAATATACCCCACCTCCCACGTAAAACCACTTCATGGAAATTTCATCCAACATAAAGTGCACACCCCCCCCCCCCCCCTGTCAAATTCCCTCCAGAAACGCATCCGTGATCTTTCTTTTGGCAAAAAAATACCAAAATTTCACATTTTTTAAGATAGGACCTGGAAAATTCTACAGTACAGTTCTATGATACGCTTAATTCAACGGTGTGGTTTTGATTAAGATTCCTTCAATTTTAAGGTTGTTTTGCCCTATTTCAAAAATCAGGCAAATTTTCTCAGGCTCGTAGCTTCTGATGGGTAACACTAAACTTGATGAATCTTATATCTTAGGAATCAACATAATAAGCTGGCTCTTTTGATGTATCTATTGATTAGCGTTTTGAGTTTTTATAAATTTAGTGTTTTTAGAGTTTTGGTTACTATTGAGCCGAGTTGCTCCTTACTTACAGTTCGTTACCACGAACTGTTTGATGTGTATTTTTTTAAACTATGTGTCTAGAACCGTATGCTTTTGTTTTTGGGAAACTGACGGCAAATGAAAACTAAATGACTACAATAATCAATAACACAAGGCACATATAAAACGAATATTTGATATATAATAAACATTAACAAAGGAAGTTTTCAATATTGTAAATATAAAAAGAACATATTAAATATAATTCATCTTTAGTAAGGTGCAAATGACATAATTAGACATTTATGGGTAGGGGAGGGGGGGCAGTAGCCAAACTCCTGTTTGTACCGATTTTTTGCTTTGTTTTAAGTTTTACTTGAATGTTGAATTAATTTTTTTCTATAAAAATTGAGGATGCACCCTCCTGACAAAAGATACACATACAGATCTTCTGATTGAGGTCAACATTAGAATCTTCTGATTTAGTTCAACATCCACTTAATATTCAGTGATATATAGAAATTAATAACCTTTGGTATTCTTGAGATATTGCAGATGAAGATTTTTTGGCAACCTGGATGCACTGTATCATTTTGATATGGAATCAAAATTTCGCTCTTTTTAGAGTTTTGGTTACTATTGAGAAGGGTCACTCCTTACTTACAGTTCGTTACCACGAACTGTTTTATACGTTCGAAATTCACCTGAGCAAATGATAAAAATTGACCAGTGTTGCAGAGTTGTTTATTATTTACGTAGACGCCTCCGCAAACAACCCTGCGGCTGAAAAGCTGAAAGAATGGATTCGCAAGTTTGGAAATTTGCACAAAGAAGAGGAAAAAATCATAGTCTTATCTAGTGATTAATAAGAGTTAACTAGTGATTAATTGGTGTTAACTAGCGATTAATTAGTGTTAACTAGTGATTCATAAGGGTGTATCCCATTTGAGCGCTTTCCCATTTGAGCGCCATGGCGCGCAAATGGGAAATTCCCATTTGCGCGCCGTATTTTAATTAGTTCAGTTGTGTCCCATTTGAGCGCCAGATAATATTTTGCGTTTCCTCTTCATGTTGAAAATCGCTCTTCTCTTATCCAAGTCCGAAATTGAACTGAAACTGAGCTAACAATCTTGCACCCTCTTATAACATTTACTTCGAGCGCCCATTAATCCTAATTTACGATGCAAGGTCAGGTGACCTAATTGCGTAAGCGATTGCACAACCGTTTTACCTACGGTATAGCCCTTACCGTTCATTATAGAACCGGTTTTTTTTTTCGTTAGTTTCTTTCAGCTTAGCGTGATACAAGCAGGGGTTGCCAACTCGACATATTTTATGTCCAAAGGACATATTTCTATGTGCCTGGACATAATAGGGCAAATAGGCAAAAAATGGACAGATTTTAGACATAAAAGTGGACACATTTTTCCAAATTTATGAGGTATAAACAAATTACTTTCATAAAAAAAATGTCACTCATCACCAAAATGAGTGCCTAAGACTTATATCTACTTATTTTTTTAGTTTCTGTTTTGTGTTTTTCCGGGGTTTTGCTTGCTCTTCCCTGAAGCAAAACTTTCTGAAAATGTCTTCAAAATTCTTTCACCTATAAATGGTATTATTAACCCTGATTTTTTGATCGCCACGGTCAAGATAAAAGACAAGCTGTCACCTTTTTCATATAAACTTACTTCCGGCTTCCGAACGTCACACAAAAACCTCATTGAAAAGTTAACAAAATGAAACCTTTCGATTGTTGTTGGTCTGTCTGAAAATCAAAACAAAAGCCAAGTTGTCAAACACCCGGGGTAAATTCCTTCAGTTTGAAAATTTTCATCACGGGAAAGGCATTTCTGGTCAGTTTCTACGGCATCCAGCGAAGGACAAAAAACAACGACCTCGAATCATGGCACATGCGGTTTAACCGAAGAGTCGGTCGCTACCACCCGAACTTGTGGCAGTTTATCTCTTTCCTGAAGGAAGGAAGAACAAGCAGTCGTCGATTCTGCAAGGACACAGCTACTCCGGGTCCATGTCATCCATCGGACGAACAAGAAGTATGCAGGGCTGAACGAACGACTCGAAAAAGCTGTCGACGGAGTACAGGGCTGGAACTCGAACAGCAGACGAGCTTCTCTTTGGGTCGCACATAACATTTCGCCGGATGTGTGATATTAGCAGTTTTTTGTTTGTATTTTTACCAATATATTAATTTGAATTATCCGTTTTTTTTTGGCACGATTTTTGGGTGATTTCGTTCCATTTCTAAACGATCGTTGTGAAATAACTCTAAAAAAAAGAGCCGAATATTTCGACTTGACCAGCAAGCCTTCTTCAGCGGCAATCAGTTCTTACCCTATGAACGTGCGTAAAATCTTCACTTATATTCTTCACAAGCTTAACAAACGTTTAGCTTCTTAACTCTCAGTACAGAGTTATTTCACAACCATTGACCCAATAAAATCCTCAGTTTTGTTCGTTGTCTTCGTGGCAATAAATATTTCTACAGGTCAATGTGGCAGCAAACCACGCTTCATCCACCGCAAAATCACAATTTTGGGTTTGGCGCTCAAATGGTACTCTCGTGGCGCTCAAATGGGAAACAAAATTCCATGGCGCTCAAATGGAACAAAATTCCGTGGCGCTCAAATGGGAAAGCGCTCAAATGGGAACACCCCATTAGCCATAACTAGGGTTAACTAATTCACAACAACATATTTAAAAAATTGTTTATTTTGATTTTATTATCGATGAGTCTTTTCCCTATATTACGTACTGATAAATTGGTTAATTTTGCGTTGCTTACTACCTCATAGTTCACCCTGGTATTTGAAAATTCCGTGGCAACATGTAAATGTATTGCATACAATTATTTGTCTACATTCGAGAGGTTTTATCAGAAGGCAAACACATCCAATAAGGATATGTTGGAAGATGACGCGATGAGATTGGGATGGACGGTTTTAATACATCTACACAAGCAATGTGGGACTATGAGTACAAACCGAGTTAACAACTGAAGGGTTAGTGGTTAGGTGGTTTAGAGAATTTATGTATGATCTTTACAATAATGTAGACAATGTAGAATATGAGTCAGAAGTTGATTTTAAAGGAAAGGCTCGAATCTTATTTTTGCTACATGACATATTTATAAAGACAATAATGAAACAGCCATCAAGAATATAGCAGCAGCTGTGTCTCCTACCTCTGATAAGAAGCTCCCTGATGGGTCTGAAGTCAAGTTTCAGGGGAATACAGGTATTACATACAATTTAACTGATATATCTCGACTTATTTTCCTATTCTCATTAGGTGAGGAACATGCGAGTACCCATAAGTTAGTGGCATGGATTCCCCAATATCTCTCATGGGTTTTATTTCCCGTAGCTTCAAAGGATCGAAGAGTATAGTCAAGTTTAAGAAGTTGGTCGGGGCAGGAATAGGGACTGACAACCAGTTGAAACCTCCGGCGTCAGGGAAAACGTTTAAACTCACACATTTCCCAATTAGTAGCAGGATTTGACCCAGACCTATACAGCAAGCTGATTGACGCACTCTCTACCATTATCAACCGCCCTCCCTCCCTAACTTCCAGGGTCTTAAGAATATGATTCAGCAATGTTACTACTCAGGTATGACCGGTTATTTGACAGTTTATAAGATCATACAAGCGTATAAAAACAGAGTTCCCTTTCGGCACCATGAGGAGGATTTGGAATCACGAGTTGGACTGAATGATCAATTCATTAGCTGCTGCATAGAATCCCAAATTGAAGGATTTAGACCCATTCTTTATGTATTGTTCTAATAATCTGAAAGCAGCATTTCCTCAGACAAAATTTAAGAGAATAATTCAGGTATGCTGTCAAAAATGC
This sequence comes from Artemia sinica, assembly GCA_027921565.1. NCBI lineage: Eukaryota > Metazoa > Arthropoda > Branchiopoda > Anostraca > Artemiidae > Artemia > Artemia sinica. The sequence goes on along the minus strand of JAPEVW010000086.1, from coordinate 486,966 downwards.
CATACGGGTGGATGGGCAGGACTCTCTCAAGTCATAGGTTTATGGTAAAGGTATGGATGATCTAAGTGAAACTCAGCGGACATTTTTTTCAAGGTAAGATTAAATTATTTGATTGTAAGAAAAGCCAATGAATTAAGTCAAGGAGCATCCGAAAAAGTCTCCGCAGGATCATTTATGAAAGATTTACATGCCGCTCTTGAAGCTCAGCATATAGATTACTTCTAGATAGATCACCTACTGGACCAAAACGATTTGCTTCAGTAATAGCCAGCAAGAGGATTATTTCGCAACAGAATAATTAACATAATTTCCAGCTTTTTAAAATTTACCTCAGTTGCTCTGGTGTTCTCACTGAAGTAACTAATAGCACCTTTTCCCTACTTAGATTAGTTTGCGCCAATTGCATATTTTATTGGTTGGTAGTTTTATTTTTTTTAGTTTTAGTTTGGTTTTTATCTTGTTCTTCTTCTGTTTCTCTCCTGCTGAAGACGCCTTGTTTTAATACAGGCGAAAAATAAGCGTTGTTTTACATTTTTCGTCTTTTGTCTTTTGGCCGCAGTCTCGTTTGTTTTGTTTGTTTTTTTTTTGGTTTTTTTTCTCACTGGGATTTTTTCTCTGTTGGTTTTTTGTCCATGTAAGTGGGAGTAAATTTTCATAGCGGTTACGAAATTATTCGGAGGGAAGTTTCAGTAAGGATGGAATTGTCCATTGTAAATTCCTGGGGGAGGGGTATTTTACGGAGGAGAAATGATTCCATATATGCGGAAAGCCCCCCCCACCCTTTCAATACTTAAAGTTCTTAAAGGTACACTAAAGTTTAACTTTCTTACCAAATTCTGTAAGAAAATCTCCTTAAAACACAAGGGCTGTTTAATTAAAATAACAAGAAGCTTTTTTAAAGAGTAATAAAAATCTTTAGCATTGAGGTATAATCACAAAACATTGAGGTATTGACGAGGGGGCAGTCCCCATCCTAAAAGAAAAATATTCCTGCTCGTAGAAAGTTTCAATGTTCTTCCTTAATTTCAGTTGAACAAACACCAGATTTTTTATATTTAATCAGGATATAAGGAGGGGATGTTGAAACCAGGCCAAAAAAACTACAATTTTATTACTATAACTGCTACTATTGCTAATGCTACTCATGTTACTATGACTATTACTATTACCACAGCTACTAGTAACTAAAAACTCACCACATCCCCTAGCACCTGAGGCTAAACAGACCTACACACGCTCCCCTTCTGTCCCATCTTTTCAAAGCCACCCTCTTTACACCCTCCCAGAAAGTTCCCATTACTCTTAAAATTTCTTTACATCCTTCTAAAAGTTCATTCACTTTGCTCACATTTTCATCTAGGACGCTTAAATAATCAGCATAACGTCAGTAGGTCATCAATTGAATATTTCCATAATTGAATATTTTCAGAAACAACAAAAAAAAAACTTCCCAACTTTTTATTTCTATAACCGGAAAACAAAACAGATGTATATGTAAAATCAATTCATGTCAATCCGTTTTTGTTTTATGTTTATCCAAAGAGAAACATAACAGCTCTGAGGTTTTTTTTGCTTTTCTGAAAATTTAAATCACGGATACGACCTTTTGATTCCTAACTGATAATTATCTTAGTCAGGAAAATTTTTCTTCCCCGTTTGATTCTGTGTTCTCCCATTACCTTTCCTGTGCTCCTTCAGACAAAGTCCATCAGAACTATCCATATAAATGGGGATAAAAACACAACCCTACTTAACTCTGGATTTTGTATAAAAGCCCCAATTATTACCTTAAACCGCAGCAGTGTTATTCTCATATTTAGCACTAATTCCTTTAATATACTTTTCTGGTTGAACCATAGAAGGATAAGGCATTCGCTAAAGCTCTACCCCTCTTACAAAAATGAATTAAAAAACTTTTTCACAAAATAAGGTTTTTCAAAGAAAAGTAAAGAGCTCCATTAAACAAAAAATGAGAGATAGCTTGGATACACTTAACGCTATTTTGATTTGGTTCAATTTTTAGAGCAGAAGTAGCCCCGAAAGTTTGAAACACAAATACCCTCAGTCGTTCTTGGGATACTGCTGAGATGCCTTATTGGAAATTAGCACTAACACAGTGCATTTCGATTTAATCTTAAGGCAACATTTAGTTTTAAACATAAAGGCAAATGGGAAGGTGGGCGTGGGAGGGGGATTAGTTTCCCTCTAATCACTTTCGACTTTTAAAAATGGCCTCGTCCCTTTTCTATTTTCAATCGAATGAGCCCTTTTCGAAGTTCCTATGACAACCTCCTTCGATAAGAAGTGCCCTGGTCTAAAAAACAGCAACAAAAACACAAATAATACATTATACCCACATCGATCTTTGCTATAAAAATGTCAAGCCTTCCAAAAACTTTCGACTGTTAAACAGGGCACAATGCCTTTCGATTTCCAATCGAATGAGCCCTTTTCGAGTTTCTACGACAACGCTTTTTATAAACACCTTATATGCCCCCAAGGAATAAATTATAGCCTTTACCCTAAGGGCTGTGAGGGTAGTTGTCATCCTGTAAGACCTAATTTCCAGAACTTTCAACTACGTTAAACAAAACAGTTATCTCAAAATTTTGATTGGATGTGTCTGTTGGGACAATGGTGGAAGTGGGAGGGGCGATAGCTGCCCTCCAATCACTTTCAACTATTAAAAAGGCACTAGCCCTTTCAATTTCAAATCAAATGAGCCCTTTTGAAGTTTCTACGACAACACTTTTAATAAAAAACATTACTTACAACTTACATAACTTACACCCTTACCCTGAGAGTGTGGGGGGGGGGGAGAGAGTGTCATCCTCAAAGACCTGATTTCCCGAAATTTTTGCAATGATGAACAAAATCGTTATCTGAAAATTTCAATTGGATGTGTTTGGGGGAATGGTGGGCGTAAGAGGGGGTTAGTTACCCTCCAATCACTTTCAACTATTAAAAAGGGCACTAGCCCTCTCAATTTCCAATTGAATGAGCCCCTTTTGAAGTTTTTTACGACAACTCTATCTGTAAAAACCTTATATGCCCCCAGGGCATAACTGACAACCTTTGCCCTGGGGGGCTCTGGGGGGTTTGCCCATCCTTAAATACATAATTTCCAAAAACTACGTCATCGTTTCAACTACGTTGAACAAAATGGCTATCTCTAAACTGTGAATGAATATGTTGGGAAAATGGTGGGCGTGAGAGGGGGGTTAATTTACTCTCCACTCACTTTCGACTATCAAAAAGGGCAATTTCAGTTTCCAATCAAATGAATCCTTTTTGAAAATTTCTACAACAACTTTCTTGTATAAACCTTAAAAGCCCCAGGGGCATAACTTTTAGCCCTTGCACTGAGGGCTCTGATGGGGTTATCATCCTGAAAGACCTAATTTCCAGAACTTTCAAACTACGTTAAACAAAATGGATATCTCAAAATTTTGATTGGATGTGTATTGGGGAAATGGTGGGCGTGAGAGGGGGGTAAGTTGCCCTTCAATCACTTTCGACTATTAAAAGGAGCACTAGCCATTTCAATTTCCAGTCGAATGAGCCCTTTTGAAGTTTCTACGACAACGCGTTCTATAAAAAAAGCTTATATGTCCCCAGGGCATAACTTATATAACCCTTGCCCTCAGGGCTGTGGGGGAGTGTCCTCCTCAAAAACATAATTTCTATCTGGATATCAACAACGCTGAACCAATTTGATTTCAAAAAAATTGTGATTGGATGTGTTTGGGGAAAAGGTGGGTGAGAGAGGGGGTTTAGTTGCCCTCATATCACTGTCGACTATTAAAAAGGGCACTAGACCTTTAAATTTCCAATCGAATGAACCCTTTTTCATTTTCTAAAACAAAGATCTCAATAAAACTTATATGCCCCCAGGGCACAACTTATAACCCTTGCCCTGAAGACTGTGGGGGGAGTGTCCTGCTCAAAGGTTTATTTCCTGAAAACCAGTGGTCCCAGGAAAAAAAAACCGGGAAAACAATGGTCCCAGAAACCAGTTCAGACGAGGGGACCAAACATATCATCTCAAGTCTACACCGAACCGCTTAAGCACTTCGCCAAAACAGACCCACCCAAAACCCAGCCAAATCAGGCCAGACCCAGAAAAGGCCCACCCAAAACAGACCAAACTCAGAAGAATTATCGATTAATCAGTCCCGTTTGAAATGCAGCGTCGTTACTACGCTATATTTTCTCCGGGTGCACCTATCCTCCATAAAGGTGACCGAAAGGTCCCAATCTTGCGGTTACCCCGACAGTGTCTAGGCAGCCCTTTGCAGAGGCCGTTGTTCATAGAACTGGATTTTATGCCCTGTCGCAGTTGTCTTACTAGAAAGGATCCTCCCATAATGGTGTTCTACGTCACCATGCAATTTAACGCATTACGGGGAGATGGTTTGAAACTCACAAGACGTTTACAAACATCGTTGGGCCCTGCTTTCGGGACTTCCATTCTACTGCCCATTTTGCTAATACTTCTACTACTACTACTGGTACTATTGCGTACCAATTTGCGTACTTCTAATGGTACTATTGCATATACTATTGAACCAAATCAAAATAGCTTCAATGAATCCAAGTTGACAAGATAGCAAGACTGGATATCTTAGAAATAGAATAAAATATTAAGTTGAAATATTGAAGGAAAACATATTTTGTTTTAAAACTAAATTAAAAAGACATTATGTGCAGTCAATAAGTCCTCTCAGTGATATATTCAGAACAACTGAGGATAGTAAGTTCAGACTGTCAGGGCTACTTCTATTACCTATTAACTCTTATTAATGAAATAAAAGGTTGTAAGTGCATCAAGGTTATCAAAATAGCTAAAAATATACAAAAATGTTATGAAAAGAACATGGGGTTTCAAGTTTTATCTTTTATGGAAGTTGCGGTCTGAAACTCAATACAAATATACTGTGCATGAAAATTTTCAAAATGGTGTATTTTGTTAAGAACTGATGAAGATTTTGGGAAACATATAAAAAGTAACTTGAAAATCTATTTTCTTTTAGAAAAAACATAAAGGATTTAAAATATTGCTTACTTAACAAGTGAAAAAGACTATGTCAATTAAAAAACGAACAGAAGTTAATTTTAATAGCTTTTTCGACAAAGAAGTTTTCTCTAGAAAAGTAATGGGCTATACTAAAACAAATATCAGCAAAAATGAAGGAAAAAAATTTCTCATGTAGAAAACTACCATAAATCACCATCAATAAATATGAAAACTCAAACAGAACTGAAATTTTAATTAATATCCGAGTCACCCTTATAGCAACCAGAAACTAAGAGGAGTAGGGCCGAAACCCCCCCCCCCCGTAATTTCTTAAGACCAGTACATAGTTTTGGACTATAAGGAAAACAAAATACATTTAAAGTATTTTCTCTTCATACAAATTTAACAAATTCAAAAATTATTAAAACTCTCGGGAATGAATTTCCAGTATAATGAAATTGTATGAAATACAATGAAAATGCAACGAAATTCATTTTCAGAATGAATCAGTTCATCTTTTAATCCAGATAAAAAAACTATCAACCTCACATTTATCTATTGGAGAATTATTCTTCTCATTGAACCAAGTAATTGAAATTTTCAGGCCTCTTTTTGATTGAAATTATCAAACAAAATCTTTCTAAATTATGGCTAATAGTTTTTCTTCAAATCATCCAACTTCTTCGACATCTTTCTTTTTCTTCAAATCATCCAATAACGTGTTAAAAAAACTGAAACCATTGGCAATCCTCCCTTAAATAAGATGAAGTCAAAGAATATACATAAAAATGAAGAATAAGGGATGTAACACTGTTTTAAAAAATGTGCAAAAAGGGCATAGATTATGAATGAAACCAGATATAAAATTATTTGGGTATTAGCTCTAATATTTTTCTAATATTTCATATGTCTACTACTTCACCATACGGAACAATGGTATTAAATTGGGTATAGCTGAGTCTCTTCTTTTCTTCTAAATAGAATCCAACTGCCTCTCCCGATTTACTTCTATAGACGCAGTCCTTCTATTCTTTGAAGTTGAAATTCTTTCACAATATGGTTGAGACTTTTCGCAACTGAAAAAGTGAATAATTTACGATAATTAAACTGTCGCAGCTTACTAGTTTCTTTCAAATACAATAATGGACATTTGCAGCGAAACGACGGATTCACTAAAGCGTAGTTTTTGTAAACGTAAACTCGCTAAACTTGAGTTGCACCCTGGCAATGCAACATGAAATTTATATTTCAGCGCGTTGAAATTCACAGTCTAGAGCAGAGCAGTTGAAAGTTAATTGAAAATTTTGTGGGTAAGTTTTCCCCTCGATTCGCGAGAACAGTTTTGTTAAGCAAAGGGTTCTGTTCAAGAACGTTAAGATGTAGATAATTATTTTTTAAAAACGATGTGTTTAAAAAAAACAAAATTCGCTTGTTTTGTTTTCACAGCACCCACCATCTATACTTATTATGCCACCATGGTAAGCGAAGCTATTCATTTAATCAATCTTCATGTTGCCCGACATCGGAAAAAATATTGATTATCGCTGATATAGATTTTTTTTTTCGACGCAACTTGTGCAAAGATGGCACCAGATTTCCATAGATAATTTTTGCTTGTCCAGTCCTTGTGGGTGGAGCCACCAGCTAAGTCTGTTTATGGTGGAGAGCAGCACAGGTGAGTCAAATGACAAAAAATAAAAAAGGGATGAAGATCCTCCTAATCCTTTGCTGGCACACACTAGGGCGTCGAATAGACGTTTCAGGTGCTGATTCTTTTTTACAGGAACAAGAAGCAAGCTTGTCACCCAACCTTGCTGTGGGGGGAGTCAAATGAAGTCTAAGTATATTTGCGGCCAATATTTGTCAATAAACACCCGGTGCAGCAATTTTCAAAGTGTGTGGTGACTTCAAGAACGTACATCCTCTACCGAAACAAATAAAAAGAATACATTAAACTATACATTTCTGTTTAATGAATTTTACATCCTCTATCAAAACAACTAAAAAAGTGTACAATAAACCATACATTTCTGTTTCATGAATGTTCACTTGTGTGGGCTAAAGATACAAACAGTTGTCCGGCGTACTGGACAGTTTTGTCGACACATTCTTTAAATTCCTCCTCCAAGCTTAAAACTGCAGCTGCACCCCTGTGTCCATTATGCCTAGCAAGGATTCGTTGGCAAGATACCATATAATATCAATGTAAAGTAAAGTTTTTCACATTAATATCTAAATTATTAAAATTCAAAGTTCAGCTATTGAAATTTGGGTTTTGAATGATCAATTTCAAAACATCTTACATTTCTTTCAATCAAATTTTCGCGTATTTGTGTTTATATAACTAAACCGGGTTCTTTGATTTAATTTTTATCTCATGTCACTTCCGCAAATATCTGCCATTTCGATTGTGTGCTCAGAAGCTGCTTATCAGAAAAGGTAAAGAAAGTCAAACAATTCTTGTAAAATAGCCTAATTTTTGGATATCCACAGTGAACTATTTAGGTTGTTCTTTGGTGTGTAATAAACCAGGAGAAACACGTGAGTATGAATATGGGCAGAGAATGGGGGGTTTAAATTTTAGGTAAAGTTTATTTTTGTTCCTAGGAAAATTTATCGGCAAATTATGTTGGTATCGTATCGATACGCTACTGATACATCGGAATCGCTATTGGACCCTCTAAAACTCCATATCGGTCGGGCCCGACCCAACATCACCTCCAAATTTACATCTTTTTTTAACTAAAAACCAACATTATAACAAAAGTGATTAGTTTTTTTTTTCAATCATTAATGGTGCAGGGATACGCATATATACTATGCACACATTATATTATACTACAGAATTACTGTGTTGACACCCAGTGGGGTAATCGTCAAAAACAAAATCAGTTTCTGCGGTCAAATCCTTAGTCGAAGCATAACTGGTATGCTTAGATGTAAACAGTAAAAATCAAACATCTAAATGTTTAGTAAATTATGTGTTCTACCCAATTAAAACACAACCGTAGGTGAAGACAAGTGGCCTCAGTATGCCCTGCTAAAGCTTCTTATTTCTAAAGTAAACTCATCTCTTTAAAAAAAAAATGAGGTATATGAAACAAAACATTTTGTATAATTGGTCCAATACAAGTATTTTTTCGAAAATTTGCGTTTGTTTCTACTATTTCAAACTGCCTCACTGACAAGAAGCAAATCGATTTTAGGCTAAACAAAGGATATTATCGTTTTAATTACGCTGTGTTTTTGGTAGTTCGGATTAATTTCATCTGGTAGATTTTATTATCCCTCTCAGAAAATCAAAAAAAGGATTTGAACTTTTGACAAAAACAACTTTCATTTAGTTAGTTATTTAAAATAATTTTAAAAATAAAAACTATGTTGCAAGAAACATTAAGAGCGAGATGAAAATCTAAAACTACGCAAATTTAGTCGTTTGGCGAATCAAACTAAAAGCACAAATTAACTAGCCTACCTTGAATGAATAAATGGAACTAAAATAATGAGAAAAAGTAAGTCAACTGAAGAAAATTAGATATCCCCATGACTGAATAAATGAAAACTTGTCACCCATAGAAATTAAAAAAGGAATACTAAAGTATATTTGAAAACAAGCAGAAATTATGCAAAAGCGTGGCAAACAGCCTCATAAACCGTTTTCAAATAGTTTGCGCGAAACAAAGTATAAGTATGGGAGTGACTCGGCGCAATAGTAACTAAGACTCAAAAGAACGGAATTTTAATATCAATAAATATATCAGAAGATTGGGCTTAATATGCTGATTCAGAATATATACGACTTATTAGCTTAATGTTACCCATAAGAGGCAACGAACCTGAGAAAATTGGTCAGATTTTCGAAAGGGGAGAACATCCTCTAAAAGTAAAAAGCATCTTATAACGTAAATCCAACCATAAAATTCAGCGTATCAGAGAACTTTAGCATAGAGATTTCTCGCAGACTGGCTTAAGATGAAAGTCCTCCCCCTCATTGATCTTAGACAGTTTGGTAATCTCAAATCCGCGTCAAACCTCTCATTACCTGATCCATCTTGTTGATTCCATGGGTAAATTAGTTGAAAAACCTAACACTCGGCTTAATCTGATTTTCTATTGATCTTCAAAAAGCTTTCGATTTGATTAACCACAATTTAATAATAGATAAACTTGTAATGAATTCCACATTGAAACTTTCCTTGTTAAGCTCGTTGCCTCTTTTCTCTCAAATAGATCTCAACATGTTAAATATCTAAATTGTTTCTCAGATCATCTCCCCATATATAGTGGCATTGCTCAGGGGACTATTCTAGGCCCTCTCCTTTTTTCTCTTATGATTAACAGCCTTTCAACCCTTTATGACAATAGGTGGAAATTAGTCGATGACTTGACAGTTTTAGAGATATGTCATAAAAACATGTTTAGCAACCCAATGGGGCATACTCCAAGATATTGCCTGTGAGGCCACTTCCCTTGACATGACAGTTAACCCTTCTAAATCCGCAATAGTCTCAGTAAGTTTCCTTAAATCCCCTCCCCTTTTTCTTGCTCCTATTCCTCCTGAAACCTCTGTCACATCTCTTAAACTCCTTGGTGTTACAATATTTTCTTCCAATTTGAAATGGGATGCCCATATAAATAATAACCTACGACAAGCCAACTCCTCACTTTCCCTCCTTAAACTTTTAAAACAAAATTCAGTTGCCCCCAATCACATTTACTACAAGTATATACATTTCTTTTGTGCGTCCCAAATTAGAGTATGCTTGTCCTGTGTGGCACCCTGGCCTCTCAAATGAAGCAACACAAAAAATTGAAAATGTCCAAAAGAGAGCTCTAAGAATTATATCAGGTTCTAACACTCATTTGCTTTGTCCCCCCCTTTTTTTCAGTTCCCCCTTTAATTTTTACATATTTATTTTTCGTTTTTTTTTTTTGGGGGGGGGGGGGTATTTATTTATTTTAGTCCCATCCCCCTTACCCTTCTGGACCAGTTTTTTATTTTTTAACTCTTTTATTGACTTACTGTAGTTGAATTATTGACACTTTCTTAATGTCCCTTTTAATTTATATGCATTGATGTCTCGCCTCATTTGAATTTTAATTTTATTTTAATATATTTTTATTTTATTTTTGATTTTATTTTATTTTTATTTTATTTTTTTTTAATTTTATTTTAAAACATTTGAATTTTAAAAACCAATATATTACTCCCCAATAAATTCCTATTAAAAATTCAAATGTTTTAGCCTAAACAATTTTAAGACACTTGTTGATGATTGATGACACAGTACTCTTTCTTGTTCATTAGCTAGCTTATGAACAAGTGCTTTCATATACGAAATAATTATGTTCCTTTTAAGTTTTAATGTCGCTCCTTACTTTCATTTGAAAAAACTTATTCCAGAACGTTTTTTCTGCTAACGCAGGTTCGAATTTAGCTTACCGTATATGAAAATTTAAAACAAAATTTTGCATATTAATTTCGGCAGATTTATTCCATATATATGAAGGGTTGCCCCTTCCTCAATATGCCTCTTCCTTAAAACGAACAGAAATTATTCAGTACATAAAGGGGCCTTCCCCTCCTAAACACCTCGCTCTTTACGCTTAAGTTTCACTCTTTGTCTCAACTCTAATTTTAAAAAAATAAAAACTTTAGCGTAAAGAGCGAAGTGTTGAGGAGGGGACAGCCCCTTTCATATACGAAATAATTTCTGTTCCTTTTAAGTTTTTGATGTCGCTTCTCACTTTCAATTGAAAAAACTTATTCCAGGACGGTTTTCGCTAACGCAATGTTGTAGAATGACCAGAACCAAAGGGCGTATCTGGTTTTTTTCTATTAGTGTTCTAAGAACTTTTGAGAGTTTTACTGTTCACCAATCGTTTCTCGTAGTGAAGAACCAATAAATACATTGCGACTACGTCATTAGAAAAAAATCTCTTCTTAAAAAACAGCTTCACAAACCTTGTTTTTGCTCTCCTGTAAATTTGTAAAATGTTAGATACGCCCTTTGGCTAGTTAACAATCACTAAATGATTTGTTAACTAGTGATTTTATTTGTTCGTTTTTCTGCATTTTGTACTTTTGCTGCGAGAAATGTGGCATTAAAGCTTGCAAAAGAGGCAAATATATAGTTGGATACCCAGATCTTCTTATTGTTCGGCTAAATCTGTGAGTTCTTATCATTTCGTCTCATTAAATATTGTAATTTGAAATAATAATGAGTTAAGTATTTAAATGAAGAAAATGAAGTACATCTGAAAATGCGGGTTGTAATATTCTGGAATATAGGAAAAGATCGGGATTCCTGAAGAAACCCAAACTCCAGAATATTTTAGATGCAATTAGGAAAAAATTAAATATTATGAAAGAGACATTCAAAACTAGTGTCTCTTGGTATTAGACGTTCGAAATTTACATTAGCAAATGATGAATAATTAGCCAGCACATAAGAGGTGTTTATTGTTTACGTTGACGCATCTGCAAACAACGCAGTGGCTGAAAAGCTGAGAGAACAGATTCGCCAGTTTGGAGATTTGCACAAAGAAGAGGCCAATCATAATGTTAACTAGTCATTAATCATTGTTAACTAGTGATTTTTTTTTTGTTTGTTTTTCTGCATTTTGTATTTTAGTTACGAGAAATGTGGCAATAAAGCTTGCGAAGAATGGGCAAATACAGCTGGATACCCAAATCTTCTTATTGTTCATTTAAAGCAATGAGTTCTTATTATTTCGTCTCGTTAAATATTGTAATCTGGATAATGATACGTTAAGGATTTAAATGAAATGAAATGAAGTACATCTAAAAATGGGTGTTAAAGTATTCTGGAACATAAAAATATCGGGATTCCCAAAGAAAGTCAACTCCAGGATATTTTGGATGCAAAAGGAAAGAAAATTAAATATGATGATAGACACATCAAAGTGGAGTGTCTCTTGGTATTATACGTTTGAAGCTTGACAACAATTTCGCCAGTTTTGAAAAATTTGCAAAAAGAAGAGGCAAAAATCATAGAATTAACTAGTGATTAATTAGTGTTAACTAGTCATTGTTAACTAGTGTTAACTAGTTGTTATGTTTGTTTGTTTTTTTTGCATTTTGTATTTTAGCTATTACGAGAAATGTGGTAACAAAGCTTGCTAAATACAGATAAATATAGTTGGATTCCCAAAATCTTCTTATGGTTAAGGTAAATCAGTGAGCTGTTTTTATTTTGTCTCATTAAATATTGTAATTTGAATAATGATAAGTTAAGGATTTAAATGAAGGAAACGCAGTACATCTGAAAATGCGTGTTGGAATATTAGGGAATACAAAAAAAACATCGGGATTCCCGAAGAAAGTCAACTCCAGCATATTTTAGATGCAATAAGAAAAAAATGAAATATGATGAAAGAAACATCCAAGTAGGGTCTCTTGGTATTACACGTTCGAAATTCACCTGAACAAATGATAAAAAATTTGCCAGTGATGTAGAGGTGTTTATTATTTACGTTAACGCATGTGCAGACAACGCAGTGGCTGAAAAGCTGAGAGAACATATTCGCCAGCTTGGAGATTTGCACAAAGAAGAGACAAAATTCATAATGTTAACCAGTGATTAATTAATGTTAAGTAGTGATTGTTAACTTGTTAGATACCCATATTTTCTTATTGTTCAGCTAAATCAGTGAGTTCTTATGACTTCGTCTCATTAAATATTATAATTTGAATAATGATAAGTTGAGGATTTAAGTGAACGAAATGCAGTAAATCTGAAAATGCGTCTTGGAATATTCTGGGAGATGGAAAACATTGGGATTCCCAAAGAAAGTCAATTCCAAAATATTTCAGATGCAATAAGACAAAAATTAAATATGATAGAGACATCCAAGCAGAGTGGCTCTTGGTATTGGACATTCGAAATTCACCTGAGCAAATGATAAGAAATTAACCAGTGCTGCAGATGTGTTTATTATTTACGTTGACGCATCCGCAAACAACGCTACGGCTGAAAATTTAGTTAGTGGTGATGGACCTGGGGTTAGGTGACCTTTTTTATTTGTTCGAGTAGATATAGTCTTCACTTATAATAGATTCCCATTTATACATTGATGTGTAAGAGGAGAGTGACCCATGGTTTAAAAAATAGACATTCGCTCGGTTTTGTTCTTGTTTCATGACGTCAGTGCTTGTTTATAATGTTTGTTGTTCTTATTTATTTATTTATATATATATTTTTTTTTCTTCGTGATTTAGTTGTCGTATTTCTTATGGGTTGTTTTTTTTCAACAATTTTTTTTCGTTCTTTTTTTTCCCGTTGAGAAAGGCTCCCGGACGTAAGGCCGAAATATTCAGAATATTTTTTAATTAGTCTTGTTTTGTTTTTATTAATTTTTGTTCCACTGCTTTGTTCAGATTAAAATTTGTTTTTTTCTTGCTTAATTTTTAGATGCAATGAGAAAAAAATAAATAAGATGATAGAGACATCCAAGTAGTGTCTCTTGGTATTATTAAATTTTAAAAAAAACAAACATTTTTTGTAACTGAAAGTAAGGAGCAACATTAAAAAATTAAAACGAACAGAAATTATTTGTTATATGAAAGGGGCTGTACCCTCTTCAACGCCTTACTCTTTACGCTAGTTTGGCTCTGTCTCACAACTTTATTTTTCAAAACAATAAAAAAACTTTAGAAATTTATTTCAAATGTTTATTTTAATTTTGGGTTGCTATGGGCTATCAAACTGTCATCCTAACTTGTCTCATTAGGTTTTTTTCTGGTAATAACGTCTGATTCTTTTGCATATTAGGTAAACTTATTGAATTTACAGTAAGAAGGGAAGAGTTGGAAGTTCAAAATCAAGAATTGCTACTCTTACGCAACTACCAGTGGATCTTGCTGCCAAGAAATTTAAAAATGATTATGCCAAGGCTACTCGTAATGAATGGAGTAAGCGACACGACTTTGTCGCCGTGCCAAGTAAATTCTGCCCCCAGGACTACGAGACTTGGGATAAGAAATTTGACGAGGGATTTTACACTAAAGTTCGAATTTTGTTTCGAAGTTTTGAACTACGAGACTGGGATAAGAGATTTGATGAAAGATTTTACGCTAAAGTTCGAATTTTGTTTCAAATTTGTTCAATTTTTCTTCTGGTAATGATGTCTCATTCTTTTGTACTTTAGGTAAACTTAATTGAATTTTCAGGAACAAGGGAAGAATCGGAAGTTCACAGCCAACAATTGTTACTCTTACACAACTAACAGTGGATCTTGGTACCAGGAAATTTAAAAATGATTATACCAAGGCTACTCACAATGAATGGAGTAAGAGACACGACTTTGTCGCCGTACCAAGTAAATTCTGCCACCTGGACTATGAGACTTGGAATAAGAAATTTGACGAGAGATTCTACGCTAAAGTTCAAATGTTGTTCGAATCACAAACCCCTGAATCACAAAAGCCGTTTAATTAGAATACATAGCTCTTTTGAAAGTGCTAAAAAAAAGCATTAGCACAAAGAGCGAGCTATTGGCTAGGGGGTCAACCCCCTTACATACTTAATAATTTCTGTTCGTTTTAAGTTTTAATGTTGCTTCTTACTTTCAGTTAAAAAAATTTGTTTTTTTACTTAATTTCTGATCGTTTTTTAAATAATGCTGGGAAATCTGGCGCCCCCTTCATAGAAATGTCCCTTCCCCTATGAAAAATCTTCCATGGAAATATCCTCCCACGTAACCCCTACCTCCAACCCCCCTCCCCCCACGAGAAAAAAGCCCTCATGAAAACGTCTTTATGCTTCCCAATAATCAATACTATATGTAAACAATGGACAAAATTCATAGCTTGCAGCCCTTCCTCCGGGAACTGTGGGGGATGAAGACATCCTCAAAGATATATAGATTAGATTTTTATGCTGAACAAAATGGCTATCTCAAAATTTTATCAGGTGACTTTGGGGAAAAAAATGAGCGTGGGAGGGGGCCTAGTTGTCCTCCAATTTTTGAGTCATTTAAAAAGAGCACTAGAATTTCTAATTTCCGTTCCAATGAGGCCTCTCTAGATATTCTAGAACCACTGGATCGATACGATCACCCCTGGGAAAAACACAAAAAAAGACGCATCCGTGATTTTTTCTTCTTGCAAAAAAAAAATCCACATTTTTCCAGATAGGAGCTTGCAACCCCTACAGTAGGGTTTTCTGATACGCTGAATCTGATGGTGTGATTTTCAATAAGATTCTATCACTTTTAGGAGGTATTTCCTCCTTTTTTCGAAAATAAGGCAAATTTTTTCATGCTCATAACTTTTGATGGGTAAGACTAAACTTGATGAAAGCTGTATATTTGGAATGAGCATAAAACCCAAGTCTTTTGATGTATCTACCGGAATCAAAATTTCGCTTTTTTAGAGTTTTGGTTACTATTGAACCGGGTCACTTCTTACTTACAGTTCGTTACCACGAACTGTTTGATACGTTCGAAATTCACCTGAGCAAATGATAAAAATTGACCAGTGTTGCAGAGTTGTTTATTATTTACGTAGACGCCTCCGCAGACAACCCTGCGGCTGAAAAGCTGAAAGAATGGATTCGCAAGTTTGGAGATTTGCACAAAGAAGAGGAAAAAATCATAGCCTTATCTAGTGATTAATAAGAGTTTTAACTAGTGATTAATTGGTGTTAACTAGCGATTAATTAGTGTTAACTAGTGATTCATAACTAGGGTTAACTAATTCACAACAACATATTAAAAATTGTTTATTTGATTTTATTATCGATTCATTAGCTAGCTTATGAACAAGTGCTTTCATATACGAAATAATTATGTTCCTTTTAAGTTTTAATGTCGCTCCTTACTTTCATTTGAAAAAACTTATTCCAGAACGTTTTTCTGCTAACGCAGGTTCGAATTTAGCTTACCGTATATGAAAATTTAAAACAAAATTTGCATATAATTTCGGCAGATTTATTCCATATATGAAGGGTTGCCCCTTCCTCAATATGCCTCTTCCTTAAAACGAACAGAAATTATTCAGTACATAAAGGGGCCTTCCCCCTCCTAAACACCTCGCTCTTTACGCTTAAGTTTCACTCTTTGTCTCAACTCTAATTTTAAAAAAATAAAAACTTTAGCGTAAAGAGCGAAGTGTTGAGGAGGGGACAGCCCTTTCATATACGAAATAATTTCTGTTCCTTTTAAGTTTTTGATGTCGCTTCTCACTTTCAATTGAAAAAACTTATTCCAGGACGGTTTTCAGCTAACGCAGGTTTGAATTTAGCTTACCATACATGAAAATTTAAAACAAAATTTGCATATTAATTTCGGCAGATTTATTCCATATATGAAGGGTTGCCCCTTCCTCAATTCCTTGCTCTTTACGCTAAGGCTGTTAGCACTTTTAAAAAAAAAAGCTTCCTATTCTAATTAAAAGGCCCCCGTGTTTCAGTAGACACTTAAAAAATTGACACAACCGGTCAAACTTCAGCGTAAAGAGAAAGGTATTGAGGAGGGGACAACCCTTCATATATCGAATAATTTCTGTTCGTTTTTCAAATAATGCCGGTAAATCTGGCTCACCATCTGTAAAATATACCCCACCTCCCACGTAAAACCACTTCATGGAAATTTCATCCAACATAAAGTGCACACCCCCCCCCCCTGTCAAATTCCCTCCAGAAACGCATCCGTGATCTTTCTTTTGGCAAAAAAATACCAAAATTTCACATTTTTTAAGATAGGACCTGGAAAATTCTACAGTATAGTTCTATGATACGCTTAATTCAACGGTGTGGTTTTGATTAAGATTCCTTCAATTTTAAGGGTTGTTTTGCCCTATTTCAAAAATCAGGCAAATTTTCTCAGGCTCGTAGCTTCTGATGGGTAACACTAAACTTGATGAATCTTATATCTTAGGAATCAACATAATAAGCTGGCTCTTTTGATGTATCTATTGATTAGCGTTTTGAGTTTTTATAAATTTAGTGTTTTTAGAGTTTTGGTTACTATTGAGCCGAGTTGCTCCTTACTTACAGTTCGTTACCACGAACTGTTTGATGTGTATTTTTTTAAACTATGTGTCTAGAACCGTATGCTTTTGTTTTTGGGAAACTGACGGCAAATGAAAACTAAATGACTACAATAATCAATAACACAAGGCACATATAAAACGAATATTTGATATATAATAACATTAACAAAGGAAGTTTTCAATATTGTAAATATAAAAGAACATATTAAATATAATTCATCTTTAGTAAGGTGCAAATGACATAATTAGACATTTATGGGTAGGGGAGGGGGCAGTAGCCAAACTCCTGTTTGTACCGATTTTTGCTTTGTTTTAAGTTTTACTTGAATGTTGAATTAATTTTTTCTATTAAAAATTGAGGATGCACCCTCCTGACAAAAGATACACATACAGATCTTCTGATTGAGGTCAACATTAGAATCTTCTGATTTAGTTCAACATCCACTTAATATTCAGTGATATATAGAAATTAATAACCTTTGGTATTCTTGAGATATTGCAGATAAGATTTTTTGGCAACCTGGATGCACTGTATCATTTGATATGGAATCAAAATTTCGCTTTTTTTAGAGTTTTGGTTACTATTGAGCCGGGTCACTCCTTACTTACAGTTCGTTACCACGAACTGTTTTATACGTTCGAAATTCACCTGAGCAAATGATAAAAATTGACCAGTGTTGCAGAGTTGTTTAATTATTTACGTAGACGCCTCCGCAAACAACCCTGCGGCTGAAAAGCTGAAAGAATGGATTCGCAAGTTTGGAAATTTGCACAAAGAAGAGGAAAAAATCATAGTCTTATCTAGTGATTAATAAGAGTTAACTAGTGATTAATTCGTGTTAACTAGCGATTAATTAGTGTTAACTAGTGATTCATAACTAGGGTTAACTAATTCACAACAACATATTTAAAAATTGTTTATTTGATTTTATTATCGATGAGTCTTTTCCCTATATTACGTACTGATAAATTGGTTAATTTTGCGTTGCTTACTACCTCATAGTTCACCCTGGTATTTGAAAATTCCGTGGCAACATGTAAATGTATTGCATACAATTATTTGTCTACATTCGAGAGGTTTTATCAGAAGGCAAACACATCCAATAAGGATATGTTGGAAGATGACGCGATGAGATTGGGATGGACGGTTTTAATACATCTACACAAGCAATGTGGGACTATGAGTACAACCGAGTTAACAACTGAAGGGTTAGTGGTTAGGTGGTTTAGAGAATTTATGTATGATCTTTACAATAATGTAGACAATGTAGAATATGAGTCAGAAGTTGATTTTAAGGAAAGGCTCGAATCTTATTTTGCTACATGACATATTTATAAGAGACAATAATGAAACAGCCATCAAGAATATAGCAGCAGCTGTGTCTCCTACCTCTGATAAGAAGCTCCCTGATGGGTCTGAAGTCAAGTTTCAGGGGAATACAGGTATTACATACAATTTAACTGATATATCTCGACTTATTTTCCTATTCTCATTAGGTGAGGAACATGCGAGTACCCATAAGTTAGTGGCATGGATTCCCCAATATCTCTCATGGGTTTTATTTCCCGTAGCATTCAAAGGATCGAAGAGTTATAGTCAAGTTTAAGAAGTTGGTCGGGGCAGGAATAGGGACTGACAACCAGTTGAAACCTCCGGCGTCAGGGAAAACGTTTAAACTCACACATTCCCAATTAGTAGCAGGATTTGACCCAGACCTATACAGCAAGTTGATTGACGCACTCTCTACCATTATCAACCGCCTCCCTCCTAACTTCCAGGGTCTTAAGAATATGATTCAGCAATGTTACTACTCAGGTATGACCGGTTATTTGACAGTTTATAAGATCATACAAGCGTATGAAACAGAGTTCTCTTTCGGCACCATGAGGAGGATTTGGAATCACGAGTTGGACTGAATGATCAATTCATTAGCTGCTGCATAGAATCCCAAATTGAAGGATTTAGATCCATTCTTTATGTATGGTTCTAATAATCTGAAAGCAGCATTTCCTCAGACAAAATTTAAGAGAATAATTCAGGTATGCTGTCAAAATGCCATACGGGTGGATGGGCAGGACTCTCTCAAGTCATAGGTTTATGGTAAAGGTATGGATGATCTAAGTGAAAACTCAGCGGACATTTTTTCAAGGTAAGATTAATTATTTGATTGTAAGAAAAGCCAATGAATTAAGTCAAGGAGCATCCGGGAAAGTCTCCGCAGGATCATTTATGAAAGATTTTACATGCCGCTCTTGAAGCTCAGCATATAGATTACTTCTAGATAGATCACCTACTAGACCACAAAAACGATTTGCTTCAGTAATAGCCAGCAAGAGGATTATTTCGCAACAGAATAATTAACATAATTTCCAGCTTTTTAAAATTTACCTCAGTTGCTCTGGTGTTCTCACTGAAGTAACTAATAGCACCTTTTCCCTACTTAGATTAGTTTGCGCCAATTGCATATTTTATTGGTTGGTAGTTTTATTTGTTTTTAGTTTTAGTTTTGGTTTTTTATCTTTTTCTTCTTCTGTTTCTCTCCTGCTGAAGACGCCTTGTTTTAATACAGGCGAAAAATCCGCGTTGTTTTACATTTTTCGTCTTTTGTCTTTTGGCCGCAGTCTCGTTTGTTTGTTTTTTTTTTTTTTGTTTTTTTTCCACTGGGATTTTTCTCTGTTGGTTTTTTGTCCATGTAAGTGGGAGTA
Organism: Artemia sinica; assembly: GCA_027921565.1. Taxonomy (NCBI): domain Eukaryota; kingdom Metazoa; phylum Arthropoda; class Branchiopoda; order Anostraca; family Artemiidae; genus Artemia; species Artemia sinica. The sequence goes on along the minus strand of JAPEVW010000086.1, from coordinate 467,227 downwards.
AATTTTTCATAGCGGTTACGAAATTATTCGGAGGGAAGTTTCAGTAAGGATGGAATTGTCCATTGTAAATTCCTAAGGGGGAGGGGTATTTTACGGAGGAGAAATGATTCCATATATGCGGGAAAGCCCCCCCCCCCCCACACTTTCAATACTTAAAGTTCTTAAAGGTACACTAAAGTTTAAACTTTCTTACCAAATTCTGTAAGAAAATCTCCTTAAAAACACAAGGGCTGTTTAATTAAAATAACAAGAAGCTTTTTTAAAGAGTAATAAAAAATCTTTAGCATTGAGGTATAATCACAAAACATTGATGTATTGACGAGGGGGCAGTCCCCATCCTAAAAGAAAAGATTCCTGCTCGTAGAAAGTTTCAATGTTCTTCCTTAATTTCAGTTGAACAAAACACCAGATTTTTTATATTTAATCAGGATATAAGGAGGGGATGTTGAACCAGGCCAAAAAAAACTACAATTTTATTACTATAAACTGCTACTATTGCTAATGCTACTCATGTTACTATGACTATTACTATTACCACAGCTACTAGTTCTAAAAACTCACCACATCCCCAAGCCACCTGAGGCTAACAGACCTACACACGCTCCCCTTCTGTCCCAATCTTTTCAAAGCCACCCTCTTTACACCCTCCCAGAAAGTTCCCATTACTCTTAAATATTTCTTTACATCCTTCTAAAAGTTCATTCACTTTGCTCACATTTTCATCTAGGACGCTTAAATAATCAGCATAACGTCAGTAGGTCATCAATTGAATATTCCATAATTGAATATTTTCAGAACAACAAAAAAAAAACTTCCCAACTTTTTATTTCAATAACTGGAAAACAAAACAGATGTATATGTAAAATCAATTCATGTCAATCCGTTTTTGTTTTATGTTTATCCAAAGAGAAACATAAAAGCTCTGAGGTTTTTTTTTTTTGCTTTTCTGAAAATTTAAATCACGGATACGACCTTTTGATTCCTAACTGACAATTATCTTAGTCAGGAAAATTTTTCTCCCCGTTTGATTCTGTGTTCACCCATTACCTTTCCTGTGCTCCTTCAGACAAAGTCCATCAGAACTATCCATATAAATGGGGATAAAAACACAACCCTACTTAACTCTGGATTTTGTATAAAAGCCCCAATTATTACCTTAACCGCAGCAGTGTTATTCTCATATTTAGCACTAATTCCTTTAATATACTTGTCTGGTGAACCATAGAAGGATAAGGCATTCGCTAAAGCTCTACCCCTCTTACAAAAATGAATTAAAAAATTTTTTCACAAAATAAGTTTTTCAAAGAAAAGTAAAGAGCTCCATTAAACAAAAAATGAGAGATAGCTTGGATACACTTACGCTATTTTGATTTGGTTCAATTTTTAGAGCAGAAGTAGCCCCGAAAGTTTGAACACAAATACCCTCAGTCGTTCTTGGGATACTGCTGAGATGCCTTATTGGAAATTAGCACTAACACAGTGCATTTTAATTTAATCTTAAGGCAACATTTAGTTTTTAAACATAAAGGCGAATGGGAAGGTGAGCGTGGGAGGGGGATTAGTTTCCCTCTAATCACTTTCGTATTTTAAAAAATGGCCTCGTCCCTTTCTATTTTCAATCAAATGAGCCCTTTTCGAAGTTCCTATGACAACTCCTTCGATAAGAAGTGCCCTGGTCTAAAAAACAGCAACAAAAACAAAATAATACATTATACCCACATCGATCTTTGCTATAAAAATGTCAAGCCTTCCAAAAACTTTCGACTGTTAAACAGGGCACAATGCCTTTCTATTTCCAATCGAATGAGCCCTTTTCGAGTTTCTACGACAACGCTTTTATAAACAACTTATATGCCCCCAAGGAATAAATTATAGCCTTTCCCGAATTTAACCGAATTTTACCCTAATTATAACCTGATTTCCCGAAATTTTTGCAATGATGAACAAAATTGTTATCTGAAAATTTCGATTGGATGTGTTTGGGGGAATGGTTGGGCGTAAAGAGGGGGTTAGTTACCCTCCAATCACTTTCAACTATTAAAAAGGGCACTAGCCCTCTCAATTTCCAATTGAATGAGCCCCTTTTGAAGTTTTTACGACCACTCTATCTGTAAAAACCTTATATGCCCCCAGGGCATAACTGACAACCTTTGCCCTGGGGTCTCTGGCGGGTTTGTCATCCTTAAATACATAATTTCCAAACTACGTCATCCTTTCAACTACGTTGAACAAAATGGCTATCTCTAAACTGTGATGTGATGAATATGTTTGGGAAAATGGTGGGCGTGAGAGGGGGTTAATTACTCTCCACTCATTTTCGACTATCAAAAAGGGCAATTTCAGTTTCCAATCAAATGAATCCTTTTTGAAATTTCTACAACAACTTTCTGTATAAACCTTATATGCCCCAAGGGCATAACTTACAGCCCTTGCACTGAGGGCTCTGATGGGGTTATCATCCTGAAAGACCTAATTTCCAGAACCTTCAACTACGTTAAACAAAATGGATATCTCAAAATTTTGATTGGATGTGTTTGGGGGAAATGGTGGGCGTGAGAGGGGGGTAAGTTGCCCTTCAATCACTTTCGACTATTAAAAGGAGCACTAGCCATTTCAATTTCCAGTCGAATGAGCCCTTTTTGAAGTTTCTACGACAACGCGTTCTATAAAAAGCTTATATGTCCCCAGGGCATAACTTATAACCCTTGCCCTCAGGGCTGTGGGGGAATGTCCTCCTCAAAAACATAATTTCTATCTGGATATCAACAACGCTGAACCAATTTGATTTCAAAAAATTGTGATTGGATGTGTTTGGGGAAAAGGTGGGTGAGAGAGGGGGTTTAGTTGCCCTCACATCACTTTCGACTATTAAAAAGGGCACTAGACCTTTAAATTTCCAATCGAATGAGCCCTTTTTCATGTTTCTAAAACAAAGATCTCAATAAAAACTATATATGCCCCTGGGCACAACTTATAACCCTTGCCCTGAAGACTGTGGGGGGAGTGTCCTGCTCAAAGGTTTAATTTCCTGAAAACCAGTGGTCCCAGGAAAAAAAACGGGAAAACAATGGTCCCAGAAACCAGTTAAGGACGGGGACCAACATATCATCTCAAGTCTACACCGAACCGCTTAAGCACTTCGCCCAAAACAGACCCACCAAAACCCAGCCAAATCAGGCCAGACCAGAAAAGGCCCACCAAAACAGACCAAACCCAGAAGAATTATCGATTAATCAGTCCCGTTTGAATGCAGCGTCGTTTACTACGCTATATTTTCTCCGGGTGCACCTATCCTCCATAAAGGTGACCGAAAGGTCCCCAATCTTGCGGTTACCCCGACAGTGTCTAGGCAGCCCTTTGCAGAGGCCGTTGTTCATAGAACTGGATTTTATGCCCTGTCGCAGTTGTCTTACTAGAAAGGATCCTCCCATAATGGTATTCTACGTCACCATGCAATTTAACGCATTACGGGGAGATGGTTTGAAACTCACAAGACGTTTACAAACATCGTTGGGCCCTGCTTTCGGGACTTCCATTCTACTGCCCATTTTGCTAATACTTCTACTACTACTACTGGTACTATTGCGTACCAATTTGCGTACTTCTAATGGTACTATTGCATATACTATTGAACCGAATCAAAATAGCTTCAATGAATCCAAGTTGACAAGATAGCAAGACTGGATATCTTAGAAATAGAATAAAATATTAAGTTGAAATATTGAAGGAAAACATATTTTGTTTTAAAACTGAATTAAAAGACATTATGTGCAGTCAATAAGTCCTCTCAGTGATATATTCAGAACAACTGAGGATAGTAAGTTCAGACTGTCAGGCTACTTCTATTACCTATTAACTCTTATTAATGAAATAAAAAGGTTGTAAGTGCATCAAGGTTATCAAAATAGCTAAAAATACAAAATGTTATGAAAAGAACCGGGTTTCAAGTTTTATCTTTTATGGAAAGTTGCGGTCTGAACTCAATACAAATATACTGTGCATGAAAATTTCAAAATGGTGTATTTTGTTAAGAACTGATGAAGATTTTGGGAAAACATATAAAAAGTAACTTGAAATCTATTTTCTTTTAGAAAAAACATAAAGGATTTAAAATATTGCTTACTTAACAAGTGAAAAAGACTATGTCAATTAAAAACGAACAGAAGTTAATTTTAATAGCTTTTTCGACAAAGAAGTTTTCTCTAGAAAAGTAATGGGCTATACTAAAACAAATATCAGCAAAAATGAAGGAAAAAATTTCTCATGAAAGAAAACTACCATAAATCACCATCAATAAAATATGAAACAAACAGAACTGAAATTTTAATTAATATCCGAGTCACCCTTATAGCAACCAGAAACTAAGAGGAGTAGGGCCGAAAACCCCCCCCCCCCCCCCGTAATTTCTTAAGACCAGTACATAGTTTGGACTATAAGGAAAACAAAATACATTTAAAATATTTTCTCTTCATACAAATTTAACAAATTCAAAATTATTAAAACTCTCGGGAATGAATTTCAGTATAATGAAATTGTATGAAATACAATGAAAATGCAACGAAATTCATTTTCAGAATGAATCAGTTCATCTTTTAATCCAGATAAAACTATCAACCTCACATTTATCTATTGGAGAATTATTCTTCTCATTGAACCAAGTAATTGAAATTTTCAGCCTCTTTTTGATTGAAATTATCAAACAAAATCTTTCTAAAATTATGGCTAATAGTTTTTCTTCAAATCATCCAACTTCTTCGACATCTTTCTTTTTCTTCAAATCATCCAATAACGTGTTAAAAAAAAAAATGTAAAAAAAAAAAACTGAGCCCTTACATATATACACTGAAACCATTGGCAATCCTCCCTTAAATAAGATGAAGTCAAAGAATATACATAAAAATGAAGAATAAGGGATGTAACACTGTTTAAAAAATGTGCACAAAGGGCATAGATTATGAATGAACCAGATATAAAATTATTTGGGTATTAGCTCTAATATTTTTCTCATATTTCATATGTCTACTACCTTTTGTCCTACTTCACCATACGGAATTGGTATTAAATTGGGTATAGCTGAGTCTCTCTTTTCTTCTAAATAGAATCCAACTGCCATCTCCGATTTACTTCTATAGACGCAGTCCTTCTATTCTTTGAAGTTGAAATTCTTTCACAATACGGTGAGACTTTTCGCAACTGAAAAAAGTAAATAATTTACGATAATTAAACTGTCGCAGCTTACTAGTTCTTTCAAATACAATAATGGACATTTGCAGCGAAAACGACGGATTCACTAAAGCGTAGTTTTTGTAAACGTAAACGCGCTAAACTGAGTTGCACCCTGGCAATGCAACATGAAATTTATATTTCAGCGCGTTGAAATTCACAGTCTAGAGCAGAGCAGTTGAAAGTCAGTAATCTTCCAAGAGTAAAAAACTACCACAAATCACTATCAACAATTAAATGAAACTCAAAACGAAAAGAACTTATAATAAATAGTCGAGTCAAACTCAAAACGAGCAAAAATTAACATTACTAGGGCTGACAACCCCCATGCCTTCTCAAGACCAGAACATAAACTCAGGCTTTACTGAAAAAAATCAAAAAATGACCGTGGATTGTCAATTTAAATTACGTATACTGATCTTCAACTCCGCTATTTATTCTAATTTCTGTTCATTTTGAGTTTCATTTATTTATCGATAGGGATTTGTGGTAGTTTTACGCTTGGATATACGACTTGACTTCAATTCTGTCCATTTTTGGCTTAATGGAGCTCTTTATTTTTCTTTGAAAAGCTTGTTTTGTGAAAAAAAAAAAATTTTTTAGATGAATTGCTGTTCGTTTTTTATTGACAGTCATTTTCATGAAAAAAAAACGTTTATATCTTTTCGTTGTTTTTTTTTAAGGATCCATAATTAGGCATATTAGTGGGGTTTTGACATGCCCAATACCCCTAAAGTCATAGTTTCTGGACCGTTTATACTATGCTGAACAAAATAGTTGTCTCCAAATCTTGACTAGATGTGTTTGGGAAATAAATCGGCTTGAGAGACGGGCTGATTTCCTTCCAGTCTCTTTTTACTCTTAGAAAGGACCCTAGAACTTTTAATTTTGAATCGAATTAGCTTCTTTAAATGTTTCAATGATATTTCTAGCTATTATAGAGTGTTGCTGTCTATGATATTGCTTTTATGCCTTTTTGAAAACCTGCATCTATACAGTGTTTCCTTTAATTGGAACGCCCCCTAAACACTTCCTAGAAGTTTCACCTTATATACTCTAAGCGTCATTAGTTACAGTAACTGTAGTTGTAGTACTAAAAGTATATACATAGTGTCTTCTGGCTAGTTCAAAATCCCCCATAACTTACTCTTAAAGATCTAACTTAATAATATAAATTGTTCTTGAGATATTGCTTTGTCACCATTTTGAAAGTTCACATGCTCATAGTTTGTTTTTATTTAGACCAACGTCTACCTAAATATTTCTTATATTTGATTACTGAAGACATTGTTATATTCTCTTTGGACTATTGGCTACAAAATGGCTATCTCACAATTTCGCTCAAATGTGTTTGGGAAAAGAGGATATCAGGGACGGGGGAGGGGCTATTTTCTCTCCATCACGCTTGATTCTTAAAATGGAACTAGAAGTATACATCCCCAATCAAATGATCCTCCTCTAAAGTTCACAAGACCCCCTCTTCATAAAAACCTTACATCCCCCTGGAGCATAACTTAAAACCCTTATCCCCACACTTTGGGGGGCTGTGTCAACCCAAAGGCCGTGTTATGAGATCTTTTGGACTATTTTTGAAAAAATGGCTATCTTAAAATTTCTATCGGATGCACTGGGGGAAAATATGAGGTGGGGGGGGGGGGTATAGCTGCCCTCCGATAAATTTAACTCTTAAAAATGGCTCTTCAACTTCTGATCTCCGATCCAATGAGCCCCCTCCGACGTTTAAATTACCACCGTTTCTATTAAAAACCTTAAATGCCCTCGGGGCATACCTTACAACCTTTGCTCTGAGGACTGTGAGGGGGCTCTCATCCTCAAAGACATAATTTCTGGACTTTTAAACTACGTCAAACAAAACAACTATCTCAAAATTTTGACTGGAAGTGTTTGCCAAAATGATGGGTGCGGGAGGGGTGGTTCCCCTTCAATGACTTTTGACTATTAAAGGAGGCACTAGCCCTTTCAATTACCAACCGACTGAGCCCTTTTCAAAGTTTCTACGACAACAAATGGCCATCTTAAAATTTTTATCAGATGCGTTTCTAGAAAATACGACGTGTGTGGGGGGGGACCATTTGCCTTCTGATCACTTTGACTCTTATAAAGAGCACTATAGCTTCAGATTACCAATCCAATGAGCCCTCTTTGAAGTTTATACGACCACCATTTCTATAAAAACCTTATGTGCCCCCAGGGCGTAACTTACACCTTTTGACCTAAGACTTATATAGGGGGGGGGGTGTTATCTTCAAAGACATAATTTGTGGACCTTTCAACTACACTGAACAAAATGGCTATCTCAAAAAATTGTGATTGAATGTGTTTTGGGAAAGGATTGATGTAGGGGGGGATGGGGGGCTGCATGACCTCCAATCACTTTTGACTGTTAAAAAGGCCACTAGAACTTATGATTACCAATCAAATGAGCCCCCTGGAGGTTTATACGACAACCCTTTCTTTAAAAAACCATATATCCCCCAGGGCATTACTTACAACCCTTGCTCTGAGGGTTTTGGGGGGGGGGGGGTGTCATTCCAAAAGTCATAATTTCTGGACCTTAAAACTACACTGAACAAAATGGCTATCTCAAAATTTTGATTGGGGTGTGTTTGGGAAAGGGATTCACGTTGGGGAGAGGGAGCTGGTTGCCCGCCATGAGCTTTTTGAAGTTCCTATGACATTTCTTTCTATAAGAAGTGCCCTGGTCTAAAAAGAACATATATTGTGCCCACATCGATCTTTACTTAGGCAGCGCTATAGCGCTGCCTATGATATTTTGTCTCGAGATTTCAATTATACAGCACTGGAAGTGCCGATTAGACTAGGTAAGCTCCCCCCCTTAAATTCAGTCTATGGGCACCCCATGGACTGACACAGAGTGTATTGGACTTGTATAATTTGGGCTATATATTTTCACATTACGGTTATAGTTGGGTAGGTTAGAGGCGATGTCCAAATGCTTTACTCTCACCCCCTCACCCTAATGTGCAAATATATAGGCTAAATTCTATTATAATATAAACTAATGGTTAAATGAAGGGTATGTCATTAGTAGAAGGACCTTATTGAGCCCCACGAGAACACCCTGCTGCCATCTACAATTTAGTCTAACTCTGTCAGTACACCATATATGGGCATAGAGTCATTAGGGAGAACACGTTGTTAATGGGGTCAATGACCTCTTTTTCCAAGGTCGATGTTGTTGTTGTTGTAGTGCACGCTCTCAGCGAATGTCATGGTGTCCAGAAAATAGTATTTGTTGTTGTTGTAAGTGCATCCAGGAACTTGGAACAACACCTGTGCTGTTGACCTCAATTCACCTATCGTGAATCAATAATTCCCCTTAGAAACAACAAATTAATTCCCTTTCTTGACAGATCAATCAACCAATGACATCATCTGTCAGACTTTAAAAATTTTCGCATAGAAACGATTCTCCAGGAATAGATCCAAATTATTAATGTCTTTGCCTCGGAAACAACTCTTTGGTCGAACTCCAAAGGATATTAATATCCAAACGCCATGGAAACAATTCTCCAAGAAACATCTTAGCGATGAATTGTTTTAGCGCGGGAATCAGGTTTCTTATTAATTTGAAATACATTAGCGCAGAGACGCCAAAAAACAAAAGGAACACGCTGAATTACGTTTAGGGATTATTTGGGCGAAACTGTTTTAGACAGGTTATGGAATTATTTCGGCGAAACAGATAGAGACATTTTAAAAGAAGATTTTAGGAAAGGTTTTAGAAGAGAATTTGAGGGTCAAACTCTGTGGTCGTTATAATACACAAGTTTCATTTGAACAGTGTTGTGAGGTCCTCTACCCCAACCCCAAAGGGTTCCGATCCCCAACCCCAACCCCGAAGGAAGCCCCCGGTCCTCAAAGGTCCCCCGGGCTCCCAAAGGACCACCCGCTCTCAAGGGTCCCCCGGGCTCCCAAAGGACCACCCGGCCCCCAAAGGGCCCCTCCCCTGGTCCTCAAAGGTCCCCCGGGCCCGAGAAGCGCCGCGGGCCAGGAAAGTGCCGCATGGGGATGCGCCGCAGGGGATGCGCCGCAGGGGATGCGCCGCGGGTCAGAGGAAGCACCGCAGGGGATGCGCCGCAGGGATGCGCCGCAGGGAGGCGCCGCAGGGATGCACCGCAGGGATACGCCGCAAAAAGTAAACTAAAAAGTAAAAATTTCGAAATGTTATCCCCCAAACGCCCTCCCCGGGCCCCCAAAGAGCCCCCTCTCCATTTTTTTTAATACTTTTTTATGGCTTTATTATATCTTTTCTGAACAAGTTCCATTCATAATGTCATTCCTAAACCCATTTTCCAACCTCAAAGAGTCCCCTCCCCAATTCGTAAATACTTTCTTGAATTTTTTTAACATGGTATTTTTTTAACTTTTTACGTATCTTAAAATGACATGAAATATGCTTACGGCTCTACCAATCGTACTCTGTGCTTGTTCATGGACACGACGCGGCTTTTCCACTGGTACTCTATGGGAGGTTATCGACACTACCGAGTTTATTGCATGCATTAAATCAGTATTTTTACGCAGTGGAAGGATCAACACACAATTCATATCTGTAAAAAGTGAAGATGAATTATTCGACGAAAGTATGTGCACATGAAAAAATCATTGTCGTGTTGAACGCTGACAAGGAGAAATACCTGAACTATGAAACGAGTGCAAGTGGAGATCTTATTGGCAATGTATGCATACGTTGTCATAACAGTGAGGAGTTAAATTCCTTTGGTGTACCCAAGAATTTCCATCATGCAAGTGGTGGATATGCGAGAGTAACATTACCAGAGAAATTAGTAGTCAAAGAGAATGCCAACTAAAAAATAATAGTTGATGAAGAGGGACAACTTCTAGCTAATGGTTCTGGTAGCATGTTAGCCGTTGATAGATCTTATCGCAATTCTTCCGGTGTTAGCATTCGAATGAAAGCAAAAGGAAAAAGAAGACATGCATACAGCTGCATCAACATCATAAATCATATCATGTCAATGTGCCAAAACTGCTATCTATGTAAAAATAATGTGACAATAGACAGTGAAATCGCAGGCAGAATAAAAAGGACATTAGCAGACAATATCATCAATGAATATAAAGATGAATTGATGGAAAGTGAAGCGCAAGTGTACTAATAATGTATAATAATGTATTTAACATATTTTTTATATCAATATTCTACATGTCCTTATTACATTAAAAATATCTTATGCATTATTTTGTTAAGTGTTCATTATTTTTAGGGTATGCTAGAACGTCAAACGTTCAGAATATATATTAAAAAGGTCAGAGATGTAAGAAAAATAATTTTAGAGATAATGATACTACTAGCAGGCTCAATTTTTCATAGAAGATAGAAAGTTCAAGTTCTCTTCTGAATTTTACCAAAGAACACAATTCAATTCTAATTTCACCAGAGAAAATAAAAAGCTTACTCTTCACTTTTTAAGTTCACCAAGACATAAAAATTTAAAGTTCACTTCTAAATTTTTCCGTAGAAGATAGGAAAAGTTATACTATGATAGTGATTATTTTCCATGAAGATAAAAAGTTTCACTTTAATTCTAAATTTTCTTAAATTCAATTCCGACCTTTCTCAAAGAGTCAAATTTAAAGTTCTATTCCAAATATTTTCCCGGAACAAGAAAAGTCCCAAGACATAAAAATTTAAAGTTCACTTCTAAATTTTTCCGTAGAAGATAGGAAAAGTTATACTATGATTGTGATTATTTTCTATGAAGATAAAAAAATTTCACTTTAATTCTAAATTTTCTTAAATTCAGTTCTGACCATTTTCAAAGAGATGAAAAATTTAAAGTTCTGTTCCAAATATTTCCCCTGAAGAAGAAAATTTCAACTTCGATTCTGAATTTTCTCAATGAAAATGAAATAAGTTATTGATCAATTCTATTTTCCCAAAATAATATAAAATTTTCCACTTCAATTCAGATTTTTCTCAAAGAGATGAAAAAAATTTAAAGTTCTGTTCCAAATATTTCCCCGGAAGAAGAAAAGTTCAACTTCGATTCTGAATTTTTCTCAATGAAAATGAAATAAGTTATTGATCAATTCTATTTTCCCAAAATAATATAAAATTTTCCACTTCAATTCAGATTTTTTCTCAAAGAGATGAAAAAATTTAAAATATTGTTCCAAATTTTTCTTAGAAGATAGAAAAGATCAAGTTCTAATCTGAATTTTACCAAAAGAACACAATTCAATTCTAATTTCTCCAGAGAAAATAAAAAGCTTCCACTTCAGTTTTAAGTTTACCAAGACATAAAAATTTAAAGTTCAGTTCCAAATTTTTCCTTAGAAGATAGAAAAGATCAAGTTCTAATCTGAATTTTACCAAAGAACACAATTCAATTCTAATTTCTCCAGAGAAAATAAAAAGCTTCCACTTCAGTTTTAAGTTTACCAAGACATAAAAAATTTAAAGTTCAGTTCTAAATTTTTCCTTAGAAGATAGGAAAAGTTATACTTTGATTGTGATTATTTTTCTATGAAGATAAAAAGTTTCACTTTAATTCTAAATTTTCTTAAATTCAGTTCCAACCTTTCTCAAAGAGATGAAAAAATTTAAAGTTCTGTTCAATATATTTTCTCGGAAGAAGAAAAGTTCAACTTCGATTCTGAATTTTCTCAATGAAAATGAAATAAGTTATTGATCAATTCTATTTTCCCAAAATAATATAAAAATTTTCCACTTCAGTTCAGATTTTTCTCAAAGAGATGAAAAATTTAAAATATTGTTCCAAATTTTTCTTAGAAGATAGAAAAGTTCAAGTTCTCTTCTGAATTTTACCAACAAACACAATTCAATTCTAATTTCTCCAGAGAAAATAAAAAGCTTCCACTTCAGTTTTAAGTTTACCAAGACATAAAAAATTTAAAGTTCTGTTCTAAATTTTTCTGTAGAAGATAGGAAAAGTTATACTTTGATTGTGATTATTTTCCATGAAGATAAAAAGTTTCACTTTAATTCTAAATTTTCTTAAATTCAGTTCCGACTTTTCAGATAGAGATGAAAAAATTTAAAGTTCTGTTCAATATATTTTCTCGGAAGAAGAAAAGTTCAACTTCGATTCTGAATTTTCTCATTGAAAATGAAATAAGTTATTGACCAATTCTATTTTCCCAAATAATATAAAAATTTTTCCACTTCAGTTCAGATTTTTTCTCAAAGAGATGAAAAATTTAAAATACTATTCCAAATTTTACATAGAAGATAGAAAAGTTCAAGTTCTCTTCTGAATTTTACCAACAAACACAATTCAATTCTAATTTCTCCAGAGAAAACAAAAATCTTACACTTCAGTTCTTTATTTCACAAAGAAATAAAGAAATTTAGAGTTCAATTCTAAATTTTTCGGTGGAAGATAGAAAAAGTAATACCATACTTGTGAATATTTTCCCGGAAGATAAAAAGTTCTAGTTCAATTTTTAATTTTCTCAACGAAGTGAAGAAAAATTCAAGTTCTCTTCTGAATTTTACCAAAGAACACAATTCAATTCTAATTTCACCAGAGAAAATCAAAATCTTCCACTTAAGTTCTTTATTTCACAAAGACATAAAGAAATTTAAAGTTCAATTCTAATTTTTCGGTGGAAACAAGAAAAAGTAATACCATACTTGTGAATATTTTCCCGGAAGATAAAAAGTTCTAGTTCAATTTAAAATTTTCTCAACGAAGTGAAGAAAAAAATTCAAGTTCTCTTCTGAATTTTACCAGAGAACACAATTCAATTCTAAAAAATTTTCACCAGAGAAAATAAAAATCTTCCACTTCAGTTCTATATTTCACAAAGACATAAAGAAATTTAAAGTTCAATTCTAAATTTTTCGGTGGAAGATAGAAAAAGTAATACCATACCTGTGAATATTTTCTCGAAGAGATGAAAAATTTAAAATACTGTTCCGAATTTTTCACAGAAGATAAAAAAGTTCATGTTCTCTTCGGAATTTTACCAAAGAACACAATTCAATTCTAATTTCTCCAGAGAAAATAAAAATCTTCCACTTAAGTTCTTTATTTCACAAAGACATAAAGAAATTTAAAGTTCAATTCTAAATTTTTCGGTGGAAGATAGAAAAAGTAATACTATACTTGTGAATATTTTCCCGGAAGATAAAAAGTTCTAGTTCAATTTACAATTTTTCTCAACGAAGTGAAGAAAAGTTCAAGTTCTCTTCTGAATTTTACTAAAGAACACAATTCAATTCTAATTTCACCAGAGAAAAATAAAAATCTTCCACTTCAGTTCATTATTTTCACAAGGACATAAAGAAATTTAAAGTTCAATTCTAAATTTTCGGTGGAAGATAGAAAAAGTAATACCATACTTGTGAATATTTTCACGGAAGATAAAAGTTCTAGTTCAATTTAAATTTTCTCAACGAAGTGAAACAAAAGTTCAAGTTCTCTTCTGAACTTTACCAAAGAACACACTTCAATTCTAATTTCTCCAGAGAAAATAAAAAATCTTCCACTTCAGTTTTAAGTTCCACAATGAAATTAAGAAATTTAAAGTTCTATTCTAAATTTTTAGATGAAAGATAGAAAAAGTAATACTATGATTGTGATTATTTTTCCATGAAGATCAAAAGTTTCACTTTATTTATAATTTTTCTTAAATTCAGTTCTGATTTTTCTCAAAGAGATGAAAAATTTAAAGTTCTGTTCCAAATTTTTCATAGAAGATAGAAAAAGTTATACATTGATTGTGAATATTCAACATGAAGATAAGGAACTCCACTTTAATTCAGAGCTTTCTCGAAGAAGTGCAAAATGTTCAAGTTCTCTTCTGAATTTTCTTAAAGAAGAGAAAAAAGTTAGCTCAATTCTGAATTTTACCAATGAAAATGAAAAAACCTTCCACTTCTGTTCATAATTTCTCAAAGACATAAAAAATTTAAAGTTCAGTTCTAAATTTTTCTGTAGAAGATAGGAAAAAGTTATACTATGATTGTGATTATTTTCCAGTGAAGATAAAAAGTTTCACTTTAATTCTAATTTTCTTAAATTCAGTTCCGATTTTTTGCAAAGAGATGAAAAATTTAAAGTTCTGTTCCAAATTTTTCATAGAAGATAGAAAAAAGTTTATACATTGATTTTGAATCTTCGACATGAAGATAAGGTGCATCACTTTAATTCTGAGTTTTCTCGAAGAAGTGCAAAATGTTCAAGTTCTCTTCTGAATTTTCTTAAAGAAGGTAAAAAAGTTAGCTCAATTCTGAATTTTACCAATGAAAATGAAAAAAGCTTCCATTTCACTTCTTAATTTCTCAAAGACATAAAAAATTCAAAGTTCTCTTCTAATTTTTCCAAGAAAATAAAAAGGTCCACTTCAGTTCTGGTTTTTTTTCTCAAAGAGATGAAAAATTTTAAGTTCTATTCTAATTTTAAATTAAATTTTAGCTCCTTTGTCTTATGGATTTATCCCTCAAATTTTTAAATTAGAAAATGAGTGACTCGTTCTATTATTAAAGACAATCGTTCAAACTCGTTCATCTAACCTCCAAAACAATAGGTTAGGTTAGGTATAAATAAATATTAATAAATTAATAGAAAACATTTCTACATGTTTAAGTTAGGTTAGGTTAACTTATCATGAGCGCTCATGATAAGTTAACTAACCTAACCTTTTCTGGCGAGTATGGTTAGGTTAGGTTAGGCTAGATTAAGTTAGGTTAGATTAGGTTTAGGTTAAGTTAGGTTAGCCTACGTACGCTTCACTTAGGTTAGCTTTAGGTTAGGTGAGAGACAGGCAAAAACTTAGGTGTATGATTAGGTTAGGTTAGGTTAGATTAAGTTAGGTTAGGTTAAGTTAGGTTAGGCTAGGTCAGCCTACGTACGCGCGCGTACGTAGGCTGACCTAGCCTAACCTAACTTAACCTAACCTAACTTAATCTAACCTAACCTAACCTAATCATACACCTAACTTTTTGCCTGTCTCTCACCTAACCTAAGCTAACCTAAGTGAAGCGTACGTAGGCTAACCTAACCTAACTTAACCTAACCTAATCTAACCTAACTTAATCTAGCCCCTAACCTAACCTAACCATACTCGCCAGAAAAGGTTAGGTTAACTTATCATGAGCGCTCATGATAAGTTAAACCTAACCTAACTTAAACATGTAGAAATGTTTTCTATTTATTTATTAATATTTATTTATACCTAACCTAACCTATTGTTTTGGAGGTTAGATGAACGAGTTTGAACGATTGTCTTTAATAATAGAAACGAGTCACTCATTTTCTAATTTAAAAATTTGAGGGTAAATCCATAAGACAAAGGAGCTAAAATTTAATTTAAAATTAGAATAGAACTTAAAATTTTTCATCTCTTTGAGAACTGAATTTAAGAAAATTTAGATTAAAGTGAAACTTTTATCTTCAAAAAAAACCAGAACTGAAGTGGAACCTTTTATTTTCTTGGAAAAATTAGAAGAGAACTTTGAATCTTTTTTTATGTCTCTTTGAGAAATTAAGAAGTGAAGTGGAAGCTTTTTTCATTTTCATTGGTAAAATTCAGAATTGAGCTAACTTTTTTACCTTCTTTAAGAAAATTCAGAAGAGAACTTGAACATTTTGCACTTCTTCGAGAAAACTCAGAATTAAAGTGATGCACCTTATCTTCATGTCGAAGATTCAAAAATCAATGTATAACTTTTTTCTATCTTCTATGAAAAATTTGGAACAGAACTTTAAATTTTTCATCTCTTTGCAAAAAATCGGAACTGAATTTAAGAAAATTAGAATTAAAGTGAAACTTTTTATCTTCACTGGAAAATAATCACAATCATAGTATAACTTTTCCTATCTTCTACAGAAAAATTTAGAAACTGAACTTTAAATTTTTTATGTCTTTGAGAAATTATGAACAGAAGTGGAAGGTTTTTTCATTTTCATTGGTAAAAATTCAGAATTGAGCTAACTTTTTTCTCTTCTTTAAGAAAATTCAGAAGAGAACTTGAACATTTTGCACTTCTTCGAGAAAGCTCTGAATTAAAGTGGAGTTCCTTATCTTCATGTTGAATATTCACAATCAATGTATAACTTTTTCTATCTTCTATGAAAAATTTGGAACAGAACAGAACTTTAAATTTTTCATCTCTTTGAGAAAAATCAGAAACTGAATTTAAGAAAAATTATAAATAAAGTGAAAACTTTTGATCTTCATGGAAAAATAATCACAATCATAGTATTACTTTTCTATCTTTCATCTAAAAATTTAGAATAGAACTTTAAATTTCTTTATTTCATTGTGGAACTTAAAACTGAAGTGGAAGATTTTTATTTTCTCTGGAGAAATTAGAATTGAAGTGTGTTCTTTGGGTAAAGTTCAGAAGAGAACTTGAACTTTTGTTCACTTCGTTGAGAATCTCTTTGAGAATGGTCAGAACTGAATTTAAGAAAAATTTAGAATTAAAGTGAAATTTTTTATCTTCATAGAAAATAATCACAATCATAGTATAACTTTTCCTATCTTCTACGGAAAAATTTAGAAGTGAACTTTAAATTTTTTTATGTCTTGGGACTTTTCTTGTTCCGGGAAAATATTTGGAATAGAGCTTTAAATTTGACTCTTTGAGAAAGGTCGGAATTGAATTTAAGAAAATTTAGAATTAAAGTGAAACTTTTTTATCTTCATGGAAAATAATCACTATCATAGTATAACTTTTCCTATCTTCTACGGAAAATTTAGAAGTGAACTTTAAATTTTTTATGTCTTTGTGAACTTAAAAGTGAAGAGTAAGCTTTTTATTTTCTCTGGTGAAATTAGAATTGAATTGTGTTCTTTGGTAAAATTCAGAAGAGAAACTTGAACTTTTCTATCTTCTATGAAAAATTGAGCCTGCTAGTAGTATCATTATCTCTAAAAATGATTTTTCTTACATCTCTGACCTTTTTAATATATATTCTGAACGTTTGACGTTCTAGCATACCCTAAAAATAATGAACACTTAACAAAATAATGCATAAGATATTTTTAATGTAATAAGGACATGTAGAATATTGATATAAAAATATGTTAAATACATTATTATACATTATTAGTACACTTGCGCTTCACTTTCCATCAATTCATCTTTTATATTCATTGATGATATTGTCTGCTAATGTCCTTTTTATTCTGCCTGCGATTTCACTGTCTATTGTCACATTATTTTTACATAGATAGCAGTTTTGGCACATTGACATGATATGATTTATGATGTTGATGCAGCTGTATGCATGTCTTCTTTTTCCTTTGCTTTCATTCGAATGCTAACATCGGAAGAATTGCGATAAGATCTATCAACGGCTAACATGCTACCAGAACCATTAGCTAGAAGTTGTCCCTCTTCATCAACTATTATTTTTAAGTTGGCATTCTCTTTGACTACTAATTTCTCTGGTAATGTTACTCTCGCATATCCACCACTTGCATGATGGAAATTCTTGGGTACACCAAAGGAATTTAAACTCCTCACTGTATATGACAACGTATGCATACATTGCCAATAAGATCTCCACTTGCACTCGTTTCATAGTTCAGGTATTTCTCCTTGTCAGCGTTCAACACGACAATGATTTTTTCATGTGCACATACTTTCGTCGAATAATTCATCTTCACTTTTTACAGATATGAATTGTGTGTTGATCCTTCCACTGCGTAAAAAATACTGATTTAATGCATGCAATAAACTCGGTAGTGTCGATAACCTCCCATAGAGTACCAGTGGAAAAGCCGCGTCGTGTCCATGAACAAGCACAGAGTACGATTGGTAGAGCCGTAAGCATATTTCATGTCATTTTAAGATACGTAAAAAGTTAAAAAAATACCATGTTAAAAAATTTAAGAAAGTATTTACGAATTGGGGAGGGGACTCTTTGAGGTTGGAAAATGGGTTTAGGAATGACATTATGAATGGAACTTGTTCAGAAAAGAATATATAATAAAGCCATAAAAAAAGTATTAAAAAAAATGGAGAGGGGGCTCTTTGGGGGGGCCCGGGGAGGGCGTTTGGGGGATAACATTTCGAAATTTTTACTTTTTAGTTTACTTTTTGCGGCGCATCCCCTGTGGGCACATGGCGACCGGCCTGCGGCGCCTCCCTGCGGCGCACCCCTGTGCGGCGCATCCCCTGCGGCGCTTCCTCTGACCCGCGGCGCATCCCTGCGGCGCATCCCCATGCGGCGCTTTCCTGGCCCGCGGCGCTTCTCGGGCCCGGGGACCTTTGAGGACCAGGGGAGGGGCCCTTTGGGGGCCGGGTGGTCCTTTGGGAGCCCGGGGGACCCTTGAGAGCCGGGTGGTCCTTTGGGAGCCCGGGGGACCTTTGAGGACCGGGGCTTCCTTCGGGGTTGGGGTTGGGGATTGGAACCCTTTGGGGTTGGGGTAGAGGACCTCACAACACTGTTCAAATGAAACTTGTGTATTATAACGACCACAGAGTTTGACCCTCAAATTCTCTTCTAAAACCTTTCCTAAAATCTTCTTTTAAAATGTCTCTATCTGTTTCGCCGAAATAATTCCATAACCTGTCTAAAACAGTTTTTCGCCCAAATAATCCCTAAACGTAATTCAGCGTGTTCCTTTTGTTTTTGGCATCTCTGCGCTAATGCATTTCAAATTAATAAGAAAACCTGATTCCCGCGCTAAAACAATTCATCGCTAAGATGTTTCTTGGAGAATTGTTTCCATGGCGTTTGGTTATTAATATCCTTTGGAGTTCGACCAAAAGAGTTGTTTCCGAGGCAAAGACATTAATAATTTGGATCTATTCCTGGAGAATCTTTTCTATGCGAAAATTTTAAAGTCTGACAGATGATGTCATTGGTTGATTTGATCTGTCAAGAAGGGGAATTAATTTGTTGTTTCTAAGGGGAATTATTGATTCACGATAGGTGAATTGAGGTCAACAGCACAGGTGTTCCCAATTCCTGGATGCACTTACAACAACAACAAATACTATTTCTGGACACCATGACATTCGCTGAGAGCGTGCACTTACAACAACAACAACATCGACCTTGGAAAAAGAGGTCATTGACCCCATTAACAACGGGTTCTCCCTAATGACTCTATGCCCATATATGGTGTGTACTGACAGAGTTAGACTAAATTGTAGATGGCAGCAGGGTGTTCTGGTGGGCTCAATAAGGCCCTTCTACTGTCATTAGAATTAACCTAACTTTACTTCTTGAGTGTATCTACGGTATTGTTCTGTTAGCTGGAAGCCCACGCGATATATTGTATAGTGAAGATGCTAAACAAACTAGTCAAACAGGTACTTTCAACTGAGAAATCATATGCCGAGATTGCAAATAGTGGTCTCTCACTGCGTTTACAATATTTAAACTTTAGGTTTTTGGGGTTAGGGGGAAAAAGTTACCAAGGTTAGGTTAGGTTACGTATTTAATATATGTTAAGCTTTACCCCCCCCCCACCCTCCTAGTGTGCAAATATATAGCCTAAATTTGTTTCTAAATATTATATTTCATCATATTTTGTTTTATTTAATTAGTACTAACCAAATTTCACTTCTCGCGTGGCATCCAGCTGCTAGAACAGTACCGTGTTTACTGGCCAAAACACAATTACCTTTTTCTAGAAGAAAGTTATTTGTGGAGGAGGGGGATATCCTGAAAGGGAGTAATATGCTGGGTAAATTTAACAGTAAATTCCCCCTCTCCCCCTGTACTTACACCAAAAAAAACCTTAAATGTCTGGGTGGTTCTTTTTTTTTGGTTTTTTTCAAATCATCACATGAAACTTGTCTTTATTAGGTACTGTTCTATTAGCTGGGACCCACGCAAGATAGATGATAAAGAAACTAGTCAAACAGGTTTCTTTCAACGGACAATTCCTATGCTGAGGATTTGCAAACAGTGATTTATCACTGCGTTTAATATGTTTAAACTTTTGTTTTTTGGGATTTAGGGGCAAAAAAAGGCATCTAGGTTAGGTTAGGTTACGTATTTACTATATGCTAAACTATTATATTTTTATCCTGTTTTATTTCATTAGCATTAACCAAACTTCACTTCTTGCGTGAGTCCAAGCAAATAGAACAGTACCCTTTTTTATATTTAACCCCGAAATTTCTTTATTCATCATCCCCCCTCCCAAAAAAAAATAAATTATGGGTATGTTCATGGAGTATGAATTCTCAGAGCTTACATACGTCCATGTTAGTGATATATTATTCATTATAAAGAACCAAGACTTATCAAACAGTCCGTGGTAACGAACTGTAAGTAAGGAGCGACCCGGCTCAATAGTAACCAAAACTCCAAAATACAGAATTTTGATGCCAATAGATATGTCAAAGAAATCATGTTTTTTTATGCTGATTTCAAATATATAAGTTTCATCAAGTTCAGTCTTACCCATCAAAAGTTACGCGCCTAAAGAAAATTTGCCTTATTTTCAAAAAAGGAGGGAAACACCCCTAAAAGTCATAGAACTTTAATGAAAATCACACCATCGGATTCAGCGTATTAGAGAACCCTATTGTAGAAGTTTCAAGCTCCTATCTGCAAAAACGTGGAATTTTGTATCTTTTGTCAGAAGAAAGATCACGGATGCGTGTTTATTTGTTTGTTTGTTTGTTTTTTATTTTCCCAGGGGTGATCGTATCGATCAAGTAGTCCTAGAATATCGTAAGAGGGCTTACTTGAACGGAAATTAAAAGTTCTAGTGCCCTTTTAAGTGACCAAAAAAATTGGAGGGCAACTTGGCCCCCTTCCACGCTCATTTTTTTCCCGAAGTCACCCAATTAAAAATTTTTGAGATAGCCATTTTGTTCAGCACAGTCAAAAAATCTAATAAATATGTCTTTTAGGATTACATAATCCCCCACAGTTCCCGGGGAAAGGGCTGGAATTAATGAACTTTGCCCATTGTTTACATATATTACTCGTATTGGTTATTGGGAAGTATACAGACATTTTCAGAAAGGACTTTTTCTGGTGGGGGGGGGCTGAAGGAGGGGGTTATTCGGGAGAATCTTTCCGTGGAGGATGTTTTCTTGGGGTAAGGGACATTTCTATGAAGGATGCGCCGGATTTCTCAGCATTATTTAAAAAACGATCAGAAATTAAATTTTTTAAAAACAAGTTTTTCAACTGAAAGTAATAATCAACATTAGAACTTAAAACGAACAGAAATTATTACGTATATGAGGGGGTACGCCCCCAAGTCAATACCTCACTTTTTACGCTACAGTTTTTTTTTTAGTGCTTTCAAAAGAGCTATATATTCTAATTTAAACGGCCTTTGTGATTCAGGGGTTTGTGATTTAAACAAAGTTTTAACTTTAGCGTAAAGAGCGTGGTATTGACTAAGGGGAGAACCCCATCATATACGTAATATAACATATACGTAATAAAAAAAAATCAAGCGATACGGCTCAATAGTAATCGAAACATTAAAAAACGGAATTTGAAGTCAATAAATGTATCAAAAGAATGGGCTTATAATGCTGATTCTAAATATATAAATTCTATTAAGTTTAGTATTACTCATCAAAGGCTACGAGCCTGAGAAAATTTACCTGATTTTTGAAAGAGGAGGAAACATCCTCTACAAGTGAAAGAAATTTAATGAAAATCACACTGTTAGATTCAGCGTATCAGAAAACCCTGTTACATAGGTTTCAAGCTCACATCTGCAAAAATGTGCAACTTTGTATTTTTTTGCCAGAAGAAAAGATCACGGATGCGTGGCTTTTTTTTTCAGGGGTAATCGTACCGACCCAGTGGTCCAAGAACATCAAGAGAGAGCTCATTCGAACGGTCATTAAAAGTTATAGTGCCCTTTTCAGTGACCAAAAATACTGGAAGGTTACTTGGCTCCCTCCCACGTCCTTTTTTCCCAATTTCGTCTGATCAAAATTTTAAGATAGCCATTCTGTTCAGCATGGTTAAAAAACCCCAAAAATATATCTTTGAAGGTAACAAATTCTCCGTAGAGCCCTTATGGAAAGGTCTTAAAGTTTTAAAATTTCCCAATTGTATGCGTATAGTATTTGTTATTGTGAAATATGCATGCATTTTTTTGGGAGGGGGGGTGTGAATTTTCTGCTGGGATTTTTTCCACAGGGAAGATTTTCCATGGGGAGGTAAGTTTCCAGGGAGGAAACTTTTCACGGGAAATTTTACACTGGGGGAATTTGCCAGAATTCCAATACGAAATTCTTTTTATGTGTCATGCTTTCATTTTGCCGACTCACTTTTACGCGCGTGGACATGTTACAGGTAATTGTGTGGGGTAAAATATCACCAAGATTGAATTATCTAGAGAATATTTCTGTAGGGAGGAGGGATCTTTCTGTGGAGGTGGAGCCAGATTTCCTGACATTATTTAAAAAAAACGATCAGAAATTAAATAAAAAAAAACAAATTTCTTCAACTGAAAGTAAGAAACATTATTAAAACTTAAAACAAACAGAAATTAGTATTTATATGTGGGGGTTACCCCTCCTCAACACCTTACTCTTTACACTGAAGGTTGAATTTTGTCCCAATTCTTTATGAACGACGCCTGAAACACAAGGGTTGTTTAATTAGAACAATTGCAATTTTTTTTTTTAATATTATAAACTGTAGCATGAAGAGCAAGGTGTTGAAGATGGGCTTACCCACCTCTCATGCAGGAAAAGATAAAAAATAATGTGTTTCAAACAGTTCGTGGTAACGAAATGTTAGTAAGGTGTGACGCGAATCAATAATTTTGATAACAATAGATATATCAAGAGAATTCAATTAATTAAAACATGTAAAGTCCATGAACCTAGCCTGCACCCCCCCCCCCAAGTAAATAAATGTTGTAGTTTAGCTTCTGCATTAAATGCATTTATATTTTTATTTTTTTCGTGACGAAAGCCGAGAATGTCATTTTTCTACAACAACAACAGCAATCTTACAGCTAGCCTAAAGCAAAACAAATTAGCCTATCAAACAAATTTGCTGCATACTAACTTAGCCTGGCAAAAACAAATTTGTTACAAACAAAAAAACAAATTAGGATTGTTTTGTTAATTACTCATTTAGTGCTTTGGAACATTGTCCTGCTGGATTTGCTGAATTTAATTTGTGTTTATTTAACTTTTCTTTGTGCATAACCTTAGTTGTACACAACATCAGTGTTTTGTAGCCTAGTGAGTTAGTGAATGTTTGCTTTACTATTTGTTGCTTCACTAAGCTCAATCAAACAGTTCGTGGTAACGAACTGTAAGCAAGGAGGGACCCGGCTCAATAGTAACCAAAAACTCTAAAACCCATAATTTTGATACCAATAGATACATCAATAGAATCGGATTTTTTATTGCTGATTTCAAATATACAAGTTTCATTAAGTTTAGTTTTACTTATCAAAAGTTACGCGAGACAAAAGCTTTCCCGGAAAAAATTTGCCTTATTTTCGAAAAAAAAAGGCATAACAGCCCCTAAAAATCATAGAACTTTAATGTAAATCCCACCATCAGATTCAGCGTATTAGAAAAAACCCTAGGATAGAAGTTTCAAGCTCCTATCTGCAAAAATGTGGAGTTTTGTATTTTTTTGCCAGAAGAAAGATCACGGATGCGTGTGTTTATTTGTTTGTTTTTGTTTTGTTTTTTATTTTATTTTCCCAGGGGTGATCGTATCGATCGAGTAGTCCTAGAATATCGTGAGAGGGCTCATCTGAACGGAAATTAAAAGTTCTAGTGCCCTTTTAAAGCAACCAAATAAATTGGAGGGCAACTTGGCCCCCTCCCATGCTCATTTTTTCCCAAAGTCGCCCAATCAAAATTTTAGGATAGCCATTTTGTTCAGCATAGTCGAAAATATGATAAATACGTCTTTAAGGATGACTTAATCCCCCACAGTTCCCGGGGGAAGGGCTGCAAATTATGAACTTTGCCCACTGTTTACTTATACTATTGGTAAATGGGAAGTATACAGACGTTTCAGGAGGGATTTTTATCTGGTGGGGGGGGGGGCTGGGGAGGATCTTTCCTAGGAGGATGTTTTCGTGGGGGGAAGGGACAGTTTTTATGAAGGGGGCGCCGGATTTCCCAGGATTATTTAAAAAACGATCAGAAATTAAATAAAAAAAAGTTTTTTTCAACTGAAAGTAAGGAGCAACATTAAAACTTAAATAAACAGAAACTTTTACGTATATGAAGGGGTTTGCCCCTTAGTCAATACCTCGCCCTTTACGCTAAATTTTTTAATTAGTGCTTTCAAAAGAGCTATCTATTCTAATTAACCGGCCTTTGTGATTCAGGGTTTTGTCATTCGAACAAAATTTGAACTTTAGCGTAAGGAGCAATGTATTGACTAGGGGTAAACTCCCTAATATACGTAAAAAAAAACATAAAAAATATAGAAGTTCGTTACGTAAGTTAATTCATAAGTTACGTCATAACAAAATTTCGATAAAGCCATTTAGCCAAAACAATAAAATTAATATGCAAATTTCATTCTAATTATTCATGTACGGTGAGCCAAAATTAAAGCTGCATTAATTCCAAAACGTTCAGAAATTAAATAAAAAAACAAGTTATTTTAACTGAAAGTAAGGAGCGACATTAAAACTTAAAACGAACTTAAAGCGACAGCCAATGCCGGTAATTACCTATCTGACGCTGTATAAACAAGGCTTTCTCACTCCAGGAACTATATTTAAACTTTAGTTTTTTGGGGTTTAGGGTGAAAAGGGTACCTAGGTTAGGTTAGGTTCCGTACTTAGTAAATGCTATAGACGCACGTAGCCTCTTCTCTACGCGGGGGGGGGCAGCTGATTCTGTGATGAAGGGTGGAGGGCTGAAGTTATATTGGCATTTCACAAAACCTTACATTGCCAGCAAGTTCTATCATACCTATGAAATCTTTATTAATCGTTTTATTAATCACAAGCAATCACCAAAAATCATAAATCATCAATTAGCTTCAGCATTAATTAATCTTCTTGGATTAGAGCTAAATCTTTCTAAGACATTATGGATAATTGCTTCTTGTTTGAATTTTATTCTGTCGTTCCAGCTGGTTTTTTTTTTCAGCTTTTTCAACCATCTACCTTTTATCAACTGCTTTTTTAACCATCTTCCTTTTTTTCAACTGCTTTTTCTACCATATCTAGTGTAAATTTGAAGTTCTAGGGGGGGGGGGGGCGCCCTCCTTTCCGTACGCCCATGAACAGCACACAACAGTACAATTGTGTCTTTTATCAATAATTAGATATAAACAAAAAACCTTTACTTTGTCAGTTAATTTAAATCAGTATCTCAAATTCAGTTCTATCTCAAAATTACCACGAGCTGTTAAAGTTTTGTAAACATTGTGACGCTGCAGTACTGGATAGTGTTGGGTGATTTTTGATATCGATATATCGGACAAAATATCGATATCGAATATCAATTCGATACCGATATTTTCGAAACCGATATTTTTTAGGGGTCTCTAACCTTCTATATTCCCCGCAGAAAATCCACCACATGAAAATTCTGCAAATGTTCAGCATACATCTTCGAGATTCTTTGCAAGTTTGAATTCTTTCATCTACAAATGATTTTATTTATCCGTATCTTATATCTTATCCTGGCATCTTTTTCGCAATAATTCATTTCCGGCTCCCGAGTCAGATACGTGTGAATTATTACCAACTGAGATTGAAAAGTTCACAACAAATGATGTTCTAATGAAAAGTTCAGATTTTGAATGTTATCAAAGCTAAACTAGCCGATTAGACAGGTGTGAATCTCTCAGTCTGAAAAATTCTGTCAAGGAAAAGGAGCTATCTGTCACAGATAAATTAAGATTAGATAATCTAGCTTTAATTGTAATGATACATGCATAATATATATATATATATATATATATATATATATATATATATATATATATATATATATATATATATATATATATATATAATATATATATATATATATATATATATATATATATATATATATATATATATATATATATATAATATATGTATATATATATATATATATATATATATATATATATATATATATATATATATATATATATATATATATATATATATATATATATATATATATATATATATATATATATATATATATATATTATATATATATATATATATATATATATATATATATATATATATACTGCTGATGAAATTAAGGCTCACCTTAAGAAAATTGCCGCTGAGTGGGGGATCAAGAAAAGTTTGTTGCCGTAGTGGCTGATAATGGAGCCAATGTAGTTCGGGCTATAAAGGATGCTGCATCCCAAGTAGGTACAGGATGGACATATGTTTCGAGCTTCACACATACTCTAAATTTGATGTGAGGGGGGGTGCTATTAATGATGCTGCTGAATTGTTGCCTCTCGTCCAAAAGGCTAGAAATATTGTCAGCTTTTTCAGACGTAGTGTTGTAGCTACCGACAAGTTGCGCCAGGTTCAAATCTCCATTGACAATTTTTGCACCAAAAAAAAATAAAACCTGATGTGACCACTAAATGGAATTTGCTTCTCACTCTGTTGCGTAGTATACAAGACTTGAAAGTTGGTAACAAGCTCGTTTGCACTTCTCGGTAAAGGGGACCTCATACTCACTAACAGTGAGTGGGGTGTTATTTCAAATGTGATTGCGTTGCTTACACCCTTTGAAGAGGTAACTATTGAGCTCTCTTCTAAAATCTATCC
Source organism: Artemia sinica (assembly GCA_027921565.1). Taxonomy (NCBI): domain Eukaryota; kingdom Metazoa; phylum Arthropoda; class Branchiopoda; order Anostraca; family Artemiidae; genus Artemia; species Artemia sinica. The sequence continues at coordinate 440,290 of JAPEVW010000086.1, read as the reverse complement.
CCATCTCAAAAGTTCTGCCTTAGTCGAGGAATTTTCAGACACCACCTTGTTCAGGTGGTGTTGTCTAGAAATTTTAGAGTTGTCTAGAAAAGATACAATTGCCAACAATCTCTTTGTGTAGAGACTTAACTTTCTTTAATACAGATAACAGAGATGATGTGGATTTTTTGTGATGTGGTAGAGGATACAGCATACAATAATTTATGATACATGAAACTGGGATCGCTAACCACACTGCCCCTGATTGGCAAAGTTTTTGTCATAAATTGTGTTTAGGCTTTGTAGGGTGGGTACAGTGAAAAATTGGGTTGCCCAGGGATGATTGTAGAAATTGACAAAGCCAAAATTGGAAAAAAAATATAACAGAGAACATTTCATTGAAGGGCAGTGGGTGTTAGGGGACATAGAGAGGGACTCGGGAATGTGTTGCTGAATAAAATGCATTGTAGGTTATCAGCCTTGGTCAAGTCAACCCGTCGCAATTGCCACTTATCTTGATCCGCGTTTCAAGAAAATGTATATTTCACCTGACGATCTTCTACAAATTGAGAACAAAATTACAAAACGAGATAGATTTGGCCTTTCTGGCTGCTTAATCTCGATCAGACGATACAAGTACCACCACAGTCTCTACGATGCAGTCATATCAGAATCAAGCCAGTTTGTGGGGTTCACGCGATGAAGTCCGTATAGTCAATGCAGGACATGCTTCGACAGCTGCCGAATATATCATGGCTCAGCAAACTTTCAATAGGGAACCAACAGTTCCAAGAGAAACTCGTCCCCTCAAATGGTGGAAGTATCGTGCTATGGGGTCCCAAAAACATCTGTACGAAGTTGCAATGAAATTCATGTCTGTGCTCGCTACCAGTGTCCCTTCTGAAACAGTGTTACCAAGGCTGGTTAGATAATCACTGAACGGCGGAACCGACATGCTCATGTTTTTGAATTGCCAGCAGTTTGTTTTTCTCTTCCTGAGCCCGAATAATTCCAAATCTGAGTTTTTATTATATTCATTTATGTAATCGAAGTTTATTATTATTGTTTGATTTTATATTATTTGGATTTTGAAAAAAAAAGTTATACAAAACCCTTTATTTACCATTTGCGTTACTGAACTTCGGCAAATCCATGAGATAGCAAAAAACTGATCCAAAATATCGATTTCGATATATCAAATATCGAAAGTAAAAAAATCAATATATCGATATATCGATTAATCAAATTATCGCCCAACATTAGTACTGGAATATCAAGAATGGATTAGTTAATTGCTATTTACGTCAGACTAGAGAGACTGGTTTTTAATATACCTGAGTATACGTCACACGGTGGCCAAAATGTTGATATATTACGGAGATAAATAACGAGTTGTACAATCAACAAGGGTAAAAGCTGAAATTTCTTTAGGTAAGCACATATTTATGCTTTAGACAGTAATATAGAATCAAACGTTTAGCAAAAATGTGCAGTAATGTGCAAAAATCTCCATTATATAAAAGGGAAGGAAGGGATTTAGGAACCAGAGGTGTAATTTTTCTATGGAGCTGGGGAGGGGGGAGGGGGGGAAATTGCCCCTCCCAGACCTCAGTTTGCCCTCTCCCCCAACCTCTGTTCGCCCCCCGCCAGAACAGAAAATTAGTTTCTCCCAAAATCTTGTCAAAACTAAGATAAACCTACATAATTCAAGCATCAACACAAACAGATCATTTTTTTTGTACATATTTACCTTTATTCAGTGAAGTCACTAAGGGGGGGGGGGGGCAGTTACCTCCTCCCTGCCTTCCAAATATTTTTTAAAAAAAACTATAATTTCTTAAGTAGCTTTAAAACTGTTGCTTGTTTTAATAATTTAAAATTTTTCATTTTAAACGAGTTCCCTTTTTTTAAACCTTTCAAAGGTGGAAATGGAAACACCTTTTACATCTGCAAATAGGATTGAAATGGAATCATTGAAGAATGAAAAGGTAGATATACAGTGAATACAATTTTGTGAATGAAAAAAGAAATCATCGAAAAAGAAAATAAGACTTAATGCTTTTTATAGTGATACTCGTACTCTAACTAGATAGGTCAAATCAGTTGTAGTTTGGTTATAGAATTTGGATATTCACTCTAGGAATCCTTTAATTATTTTAATTTTTATTTCCAGTATTCAATTGAAACTCTGATTCTCTTATTTGTCATTAAAATGCCTAATAAGCGCTGATAACGTCCTATTCCATATGTTTTGGATTCACATGCTAACCAACAAATGTAGGACTGCCTACATGAATAATACTATTCTGACTTCTTGCTATTTTCACTTTTCTAAATATTTCTTTTAACCAGCTCCAAAAAAACAAATGACATAAATGTGCTAAGAATTATGACTGAAATTAGTTGTATTTCACACAACACCAGCGCTACTTGTGGGACATTTCTCAGAATTTAGAAATTTTGCGTGCACGTATAAGCGGTGCCAACCCATTCTCTGTTTCTATTCTTATCAGTTTTATCATACAGCACTATGAGAACAAGGTTTGCTTGTGAAGGGAATTATAGACACAAAAAAACGATGTTCAGTGTGCCCCCCCCCTCTGGAAATGAATACCCCCTAATCTTCTAATTTGCAAAAGAAAAGCTTTTCCATAACTTTTAAAGAATTCCTTTTTTTTTAAAAAAGGCACAAAGGGGAAGATAATTTCCAAACTCTAGAAATTAATTTTCCCTTCAAATTGGCATCCCAGGAAATTTTAAGTTAATTTAAGTTTTCTGCCACAATCATGCCATGAATCAGATTTCTTGTATTCATTGTCAAACAATGCCCAATGGATAAAATAATAATTCTAACCTTAGCTTTTTCAAATATTTTGAAATTTGAAATATGGTCGCTATTTAAATGTGGGGAATATGTCACTATATAATGTTACACAATCTGGAGTAATACTTTGACTTATCGTGTATCTTTACTTGGACAGCGCTATTGCGCTGCCTGTGATTTTTGTTTGGCTTTATGTGACCAGCTGATATCAACACTATTTATTAATATAAATTGGTGAACCTACAACCAAATCAATTTAATATGAAATCATAAATAATATCTCAGTAAATCACGTATATTAAAAGTTTAGTACAACAAATTAAATCTTAAAGACTCAAAATCCATTCAAAATTACGAGCAAATGAATAGCGGGATACTCAGGGCTATTAAAATAGAATTTGGTAAAAAAATTAATGAGATTGAGCATCCTTTGGTGAGCGAGGGGGTTGAGGGAAGTGGAGGGGATATGTACTGCAGCGTTATTCGTGAGCCTAGATGAAAAAAAGCCAAGTGTATACGAACATTTACCTTTGCCCACCCAAAAACTTGTTTACGTTATACTACTGTCGTTTGCAGCAACTCATTGCTGACAATTTTAGTAAAAAACAAGCACCAGCACTTATATTTATGACTGTTTAATATGTATTTATTATTTATGATGTATTGTTTAAGGTTTTTAAATTCACCAAGTACCGTGTTTGTTAAATAGTTACTTTTTTTCAATGCTGCTTAAATAGCATCTACTTTAATAGCAAATATATTATTGATTAAAATAATTGATCCCTTTACCAGGACTCCTTGCGGTTTAAAATTTACTGTATTTTGATTCATTTTGCATGCAATTTAATTGCTCTTTGCGTTTGATAGTTTTTTCCTAAAATTATATAAAAATAAACTTATCCCTACGAAAAAAATTCCTGAAATATATTCCCGGTCACCCAACCACCACTGATATTTGGCGTTTGTCCCCCCCTGGAAAATGTTCTGCCATCTCCCTTGCTATAGATACAGGTAGCAGACCAAGCCCATGGTAAGTAGTTACTCGTACTTCTTAGACCTAACTTGTTTTTCTGTAAAATAAAAATATATACTATACGATATCCTACATTATATATCCTATCTATATCTCTGAATATAAGTAGACATTCCCAAACTCATTTTTTTTCTTCATTTGTTTGTTTGCTTTGTTTTTGCTTTAGTAACTCAATTTTACTTATGTGGGGATTTTTTTTTTTTTGGGGGGGGGGGGGGTTAACTGAAGGAAAGTTGTTCCCCAGGGATTTTTTGAGGTGCTTGTGTATTATTCAGTACATACTTGAGGATTACGCTCAGGATATATCTCAGAAAACCAGTTTCGTATCTACAAAGACAAGTGATGGATGATAGAATGCATTGGACTGACACATGGGTGCCCATAAGGGAGGGGGGCAAGGGGGCGCTAGCCCCCTCCCCCCTGGCTGAATGACGGTATTATATATTTGTATTAATTTAAAAAAAACTTTCCACAGAATAAGTTTTCAAAGAAAAGTAAAGAGCTCTATTAAGCCAAAAATGGGCAGAAATAGAGTCAAATAATCTTCCAAGAGTAAAACTACCACACATCACTATCAACAATTAAATTAAACTTAAAACGAACAGAAATTATAGTAAATTGCCGAGTCAAACTCAAAACGAGCAAAAATTAACATTACTAGGGCTGACAACCCCCATGCCTTCTCAAGACCAGAACATAACTTAGGGTATACTGCAAAAATAAAGAAATGACCGTGGGTTGTCAGTTTAATTTACCTGTACTGATATTTAACTCCGCTTATTATTCTAATTTCTGCTCATTTTGAGTTTCATTTATTTATTGATAGTGATTTGTGGTAGTGTTACTCTTGGATGATTACTTTACTTCATTTTTGTCCATTTTTGGCTTAATGGAGCTATTTATTTTTTCTTTGAAAAGCTTGTTTTTGTGGGAAAAAGTTATTTTAGATGAATTTCTGTTCGTTTTATTGACAAAGTCATTTTCAAGAAAAAAACATTTTATATCGTTTCGTTATTTTTTCTTCTATAAGCATCCATAGTTTGGCATATTTGTGGGGTTTGACATGCCCAATTTCTCTAAAGACATAGTTTTTGGACCGTTCCACTATGCTGAACAAAATAGTTGTCTCAAAATTTTGACTAGATGTGTTTGGGAAATAAATCGGCTTGAGAGACTGATTGCCCTCCAATCTCTTTTTACTCTTAAAAAGGCCCCTAGAACTTTTAATTTTGAATCGAATTAGCTTCCTTAAATGTTTCGATGATATTTCTAGCTATTATAGAGTGATGCTGCCTGTGATATTGCTTTTATGCCTTTTGAAAACCTGCATGTATACAATTTTTTCATTTAATTGGAAGTTTCGCCTAAACACTTCCTAGAAGTTTCACCTTAATACTCTAAGCGTCATTAGTTACAGTGACTGAAGTTGTAGTTCTAAAATTATATACATAGTGCCTTCTGGCTAGTTCAAAATCCTCCATAACTTGCTCTTAAAGATCTAACTTAAAAATATAAATTGTTCTTGAGATATTGCTTTGTCACCTTTTTAAAGTTCACATGCTCATAGTTTTTTTTTATTTAGTTCAACGTCCGCCTAAATATTTCTTATATTTGATTACTGAAGACATTGTTATATTCTCTTTGGACTATTGGCTACAAAATGACTGTCTCACAATTTCGATCGAATGTGTTTGGGTAAAAGAGGATATCACGGAGAGGGGGGGGGGCTATTTTCTCTCCATCACGCCTGATTCTTAAAATGGAACTAGAAGTATGCATTTCCAATTAAATGAGCCTCCTCTAAAGTTCAAAAATACCCCCTTCATAAAAAAACCTTTCATCCTACCGGAGCATAACTTAAAACCCTCATCCCCATACTTTGGGGGGTTGTGTCAACCCCAAAGGCCGTGTTATGAGATCTTTGGACTATTTTTGAAAAAAAATAGTTAGGGGAAATGATGGGCGTGGGAGGGGTGGTTGCCTCTTCAATCACTTTTGACTATTAAAGATGGCACTAGCCCTTTCAATTACCAACCGACTAAGCCCTCCTTTTTCGAAGTTTCTACGACAACAAATGGCCATCTTAAAATTTCTATCAGATGCGTTTCTAAAAATATGACATGTGTGTGTGTGCGTGTGTGTGTGGGGGGGGGCTATTTGCCTTCTGATCACTTTGACTCTTAAACAGAGCACTATAACTTCTGATTACCAATCCAATGAGCCCTCTTTGAAGTTTGTATGACCCCTATTTCTATAGAAACGTTATATGCCCCCAGGGCGTAACTTACAACCCTTGACCTAAGGGCTATATGGAGGGGGGGGGGGGGGTATCTTCAAAGACATAATTTCTGGACATTTCAACTACACTGAAAAACAAAATGGCTATCTTAAAAATTATGATTGAATGTGTTTGGGAAATGATAGGTGTATGGGGGGGGGGTGCGGGGGGGGCTGCATGACCTCCAATCACTATTGACTGTTAAAAAAGGCCAGTAGAACTTCTGATTACCAATAAAATGAGCTCCCTGTGAGGTTTATACGACCACCCTTTCTTTAAAAAACCTTATATTCCCACAGGGCATAACTTACAAACCTTGCTCTGAGGGTTGTGGGGGGGGGTTGTCATTCTCAAAGTCATAATCCCCAGACCTTAAAACTACACTGAACAAAATGGCTATCTCAAAAATTTTGATTGGATGTGTTTGGGGAAGTGATTGACGTTGGGGAGGGGGAGTGGTTGCCCTCAATGAAGCTCTTTGAAGTTCCTATGACATTTCTTTCTATAAGAAGTGCCCTGGTCGAAAAAGAATAATATATTGTGCAAACATCGATCTTTACTTAGGCAGCGCTAGTAGAACCCTATCATGAGGTACAGAACGAACACCGTGCTGCCATCTACAATTTAGTTTAATGCTGACGGGACATAATTTATTCAAGGATTATCGATCGAGTCTAATCGGGGGGGTGTGTGTCAAGGTCAATCGATCTGTTGTTGTTTGGCCACGTGCGAATGACATGAGGGGGTGATTTACATAATGCTGACGGGACATAATTTATTCAAGGATTATCGATCGAGTCTAATCGAGGGGGGTGTGTCAAGGTCAATCGATCTGTTGTTGTTTTGGCCACGAGCGAATGACATGAGGGGTGATTTACATAATCGATGGGGGGGAATTATTGATTCACGAGCGTGGGGAATTATGAAACAATATGGTCATAGAGTCCCTAGGGAGAAAGATTACGTAATCGCTCAATGACCTCTTCCTTCAAGGTCGATTTATTTGATGTTTCTATGTGTAATAACCTAACCGGGACGAAGGTAGCACATGCGCATTGAATTCTAACGGGAACAATGTTATTGATGTAGGACTCGAGGGGGAAGTGAATTTCCGTGAAATTGATTGCGTAATCGATTGGGAATTTTATTGATCCGATAACGGGGAAACAGTTAGATCACGTGTCTCCTTCTCAGCCAATCAGAGGGCTTGTTTTACACATTAGCGGCGGAGGGGAATATAAAGAAAGGGATTTTTGCTAGAGTTTTATTAGTCTGTGAATAGAATTCAAGGAGTGAGAAGAAGAAGAACAGTTTGACTTTACTCATTTGGATATATATTTGTGTTGATGGCGATGAGTGGAATGTTTACCCTATTAGAAGTTGATAGTGGAGTTGATGATAATAGTACAAGAGCACCAAACATTGCGGTGGAAATCACGAAAGGTTCACGGCTTTGTCTGGAATGGGATGCAGTATATGCAAGATATGTGATATCCTTGAGCAAATTTAAAATGGAGGATCAATTATGTTTCGCCGCTAAAGTTGATATAGCACATGTGAATAGACTTCAATGTGCTTTAAGTGCATTGGTGAAACATATTGAAGACAATAAACAGTATCGCTGATTGTACATGCTCTGTATTATTGATGTTGTTGTTGTTGTAATTATTCAATAAAATTGTTTCGAAATCGATAAATGTTCCCTTTCTTTTCTGGCTATGGGGCTAACGAATCAGGGTCAGTCTAGAGTCAGCAGTCAGAGTGAAAGGATTGAAAAAATGAATAAATTTGAGAAAGAGAGAATTAGATCAAATCTAGTGTTTATGGTTTTATGGAAAAAAACATTTGATTTTGGATGATGATTTTCTCGAGTTATCTCTTAAACGCAGGATATTCTCTTGTCCGGGAACACTTGACAATATAATGAGGAGTGATTCTCCCCCATTGGACTATTGTATGAAACTTTTAAAATGTGATTCAAATGCTTATACTCAATTTATTTGATATATTAATTGAAACAAAGCAGAATCATATTGTGGATATACTTTTGAAAATATTGCCAGTGGATTCAATATAGATGGCTCCCCCATCATTCGAAAGAGGTAACGTCACAGAGCTACTCCTCTCTCCCACCATTTCCCTCCACCTTGAATTTATCGAACGAAGAGGATCAGTTTCGTTTTAGCTGTGAGTGAGTTGACATCGGAAACCGAAAAAATGTTCTATATATGTCCATTGTGCATGTACACTCTTGGCAGTTGGAATCAATGTGAGAATTGTTACAATTATTGATGACTATAGTGAAAAGTGTAAATTATGTAATCCTTGTAAATTACATAGAGGCTATGCAGTACAAATTAAAGGATGTAATTCATGTCTTGAGGAGGTGTGTGACTCTCATCCTAGAGGACACCTGTGCTCCAATTGTCACTATGATAAATGTGATCAGTGGGAGAATACTTACCCCGCTATGATTGGAAAGAATCCCAAACGTGATTTAGTTTATTTCTACGAGATTGGTATCGTCGTGGATTTAAATTATTCTGGGAAGAGGAATCTGGACTACGATTCAACTGTTGGGGGGTAACAAGACAATCTGGTTTCTACATCATCGCTGTGATGACACCACCTACTATGACTATAAACCCAAGTGATTTTTATTTGGCTGTGACGGAATGTGATTCACCATTTGAAAACATTGTATGTGATATTGCTTCAAATAGACAGATTGAAACTCGTGAATTTCATAATATGAATGCAAATAGTATCATTGACTATACAAAGAGATATGACAAGAGTGAAGTTACATTGTACTGTAGAAAAATGTGACCCTGACTTTGCAGTCAATCAAGATCAATATACAGTGAATCCAAATGATTTACCAGCATTAGTGGTCACGACAGTTGCCTATACATCGAAGATGAAGAAATCTAAAGTGAAGATTTAAAGACATTGTTGTATATATATGCATTTTATTAATAAACAAATTCACAAACATTTTTTAAGCACTTTACTCTTAGGGCACTGAAATCAATACTATATAGGTCTGAGAGGATATTTTCCACTAGAAAGTCGTTCAGACGTGGATTGTCAACATAAATGTGGAGAAACTGCTTGTAAGTATAGCCACGACATCGGAACACAAAAATATAGTAGTGCATGGAAGCCACAGCTTTTAGTCGTTAGATCCTGCACTCTCTTTCGATTTTGAATAATAGTTTTCCCACTGCTCTCAATATAGTTGCTGATGTGGGGTGTGTAGAATGTATAGGGTAGACCAAGAGGATCAAAAAATTCAATCGTCTTCATTGTTTGAAAGATGCACAGCCAATGACCCGTCAGCACAGTCGACGGACTGCTATTAACAATAATCAAAGTATTGTTCGCGCTTTGAATTTTTCCAAGATAGTCTGAGGGCAGACAATAGGATTTGTACTGGGACATGTAGGGGTCCATATTAAATACATTGATTATTTGACTGGGTTCATGGCGCCAAGTCTAGTAGAACACTGCCTTCGGGAGTGATTCCCAATAGGTTTCATATTGATTTAGTGAGATTAGGGCAATACTCTCAGCCAATGGGTCGGCAAATGTACACTCTAAACGCACACTCCCCGTACGTACTATACTCATATCCTGTGTGCCAGACAAATCCAGTACAATGATACCATGTGTTTTAGCAAAACATATCTTCGGTTATACCATTTTCAAATAGTTGAGAGTCATGGTCTAGGGTTTGCATGGTCAACTCGTACAATGTTCTATAGGATTTATCAAAAGATAGATTGTAGAGTGGAATGCCGTTTACTTTGCACACAAGAGATGAAAGTCCAAACATCTCGAATTTATGTGGACATTCAGTCCATGATCCTATTGCACTGGCGCTTTTTACAAAGGCCAAAGCAATTTCGAGGGGATTTCGCCATTGATAAAGGATGAATCGGTTGAAGGTGCGTGAGCCCATTGCAATATGACGTTGATTGGTGATTGTATGAGGAACAAGTAGTTTAATATTGTTGCCATTGGCTCTCAGTTTTTCCACGGCCAAAGCAACAGAACTCATAACCTGTTTGTTTGCGTACATGAAGTATTGCCGAGGTGAGGGAGAGACTTACATCAGGATTGGCAGCAAGTTCTTTTCTCAATATGAAATTGGAGGGTGCAAGCGTCAATTTTATATCCACTTTAACATTGGGCGGTAGCCATTGGGGTATATTAAATATTTCATGATATATTTTCCAACTAGATGTAATTCACTAGTTGTAGCATTTTTAAGTGCATCTGTACTATCAGTATTAGTAATATATTCATATCCATGGAGGCGCCTCTCAATTCCTTGTATGACTTGGGTGTCATCAGCATGAATTGCATATAGCTTGTATAGTTGGAGAGATTGTTGCTTGTGCTCACCAGCGTGCCATTGATGTAGACACTAATTTGACGAAATAAATTATGTAGTATACAATTTTCATAGGATATTCCATCGGCCCGAATTGGCATTGTATTATCGGATTTCCGGACTTTCATTTGCAAATCTATAAATGTTGAAGACATGTCCATAAAGTAGTCTTCATTGGAATAAATTTGAAAGTGGATATTATCGGAGAGGGGTTGTTGTGGATAAAATTGTTCATAGTATCCATGCTTGACACTCACATCAACATTTTCGGCATTGAATAGATTCAATGAGGCGGTGATTGAAGGTTGAGAATCCTTATGCGGTAGGTAGGACATTTTAGGAGAAGAAATCTAGTTTTGATCTGACAATTCTATTCTTCCTGGGACTTCTGTTTACAACACGTGTTGGCTTTTTCCTTCTTTTCTTTGACAAGAGGGATGATGTCTTTCGTTTCCGACCTGAGTGGAGACTGATGAGGGATGCATTGTTTCTTGACCTTTTTAAGCCTTTACCATTTTGTTTTAATCTCTCGCCAAGGGTTCGCGCACTGGACCTAAGATTTTCCGAAGCACTTTTTTTAAAATCCTTGCCAGAGCCCCAATCGTATAGTGTAGAGGATGCAAAATCTGTCGCAGCCGGTACAAGATATTTTCTACCCAGTGGTAGTGAAGAGCGAAAACAGCTTAGCAAACCAACTGCCAAGACCGTAGCCAGACATTGACGAGCGACCTTTGTAGTAGTCCATTCCATTGCCCTGTTGTCTTGGGCCAAGAGTATTAACATAGCAGTCAATATCAGGACAAGTGAATACCACTTTTTTATTAGACATCTTGTTGTTGAACGATGGGTCGAAAATGGCATGTAATCACAGCCAAACCTTTTGAAATTGCTATTGGATCACCCAATTCGGTTCTTAGTGTTAACTGACAGAGTTCCAAATAGGAAGTGTTTACGGGAATATACTGAAGATGCTTTATATTGTAGTGGTGAATATGTTCTTGATTGGTTTTTCGTTCAAGAACTCGTAGGAGGGGAACATTTGAATTACAAAAAACTCGAGATGTTTCCACAAATGAAGCGTAGAGAAATATACAGGTGTCTGTGGAGAAGGCAGGCGGATAGTCAGCAAAAATGAAATTAGTGTTTCCGGCACTTTTACCATTGATTATATTGAGCTTAAAGCCAAGAACATCCTTTAGATTATCGTTGAGAATAACCTTTTCACTGGCAATAGGTGAACTAATGTAGATCTTGTCCTCCTCCTTTGAATAGTTGAAATGAAAAAGCTCCCTTTTTACGACCGGAAATTCTTTTATTGATAGTACGACATAAATCATTCATACAGGTGAGTTCCTCGTAGGGTAATTCAATATATGGATATTCCATCCAATTGATTTTTTGAATTTGTTCTTGATCACCTGTTGGTGGTGGCGGCCAATCATAGGGTCTAATTTTTATTTCATATTTACGATCCTTTCTCAGGATGTCATAGGTATTTTTGAGAATACAGTCGACAAGAGCCACTTCATACTTTCTATTGTCGTCGAATTTGATGGTGGGGGAGAGTTTCGTCCAAAAATCACTTGTTCTATTCAAGTCATTGTAGAGAGGATCAGAAACATTGGACATGAAAGTCACATAGAAATCATTGGGCATTGTCAATATCTTCAGCACTGACCCAAGAATCAAAATCAGAGTTGTATCCTAGCCAGCGAAACAAGCAACTGTCTCTTGCCATGGTGTGTACGACTCTTTAATATCTTTTCAATTTGATAAATTTCACTAGTGTTTTCTAACTTTTTGCAGTTCATATTCATAAAAACCGCCGAGAATCTCATCATCTTTGGTGTCTCGCAGTCGATAAGTTATGGGTATGGTGTCCAGGATTTTGGACACTTTAAAAAGTTCAGTGCTCCATAAATAATTCCCTTTTTCAAAAATATTGGTGGTTCTATTAATTCGAACAGTATCACCAACATTGAATTTCTTCTTTTTTTTCTCTTTTTCACCCTTTGAGTATTGCTTTAGAAAAGCATCAAATGTATTTTCATTGTAGTGAACATCCGTTGGTGTAGAGTTGGACAGAGATCGATGGGGTCGTGATTGTATATCTGCATGATTTTATCTAAATCATGAATAAAAGCGGTGTATTTTTCAATGTGCAATATCTTGAAATTAATAGACTAATCGTTCTTATTAATCGTTCAGCCAATGCAGCCTTTATCGGACTGTGACTATGATAAAGTGTTGTATTATATTTCAAAAGAACCTTTTGCACATGGGGATTAACAAATTCACTGCCGCGATCCGATTGAATTTTTCTATACGAATCCTGTTCTAGAATACTTTCAATGGCCCGAGCAACTTCAACACCTCTCTTTGACCGCAGTGGAATTGCATAGGCATAGCGACTAAAGATACTGATTGCCACTAGAATATATTTGTAGGGCGCATTGTGACGTTGTTGAAGTGCGTCTAAAGTTAAAAGATCCATTTGCATTATATGCAGAGGGAAAAAGGCTTTAGTTTGTCGATATTGTTTACTGCGAAGCCTGTGATTCCGATGCAATGTGTAACTCGCTTCATTTTCTAGATACTCTTTTGCATTTTTCAATGTGGTGGTGGTGCCAGAGACAGCTTTGGAAAGCGTTTTGGGAGAACTTAAACTTCCCACCTCACCAATATTTTCATAGACACCTTTCAGAACTTCATCCATTTCGAGCGTAAACACGTAGTGTAATGACCACTCCCCTTTTGCACACTGGCGGGCGAATCAATTCGTCTTCGCTTTGACTAGCAGCCACAGGTGTTGTAAAATCATTGCTGCTGCTGATAGTATCCTCAAATATTGAATCTTCTTCTTTTTTAAATGGGTTGTTGGAGGAGGACTATATTCTCTTAGTTTCTTTAGAATTTGCTTATTGCCAATAAGACTTTTGGGAAAGTTTATTGCGCACAGAAAGGTGTATAGATTATCGTCAAAGGATAAGAGTCCTTTACGATTCGTCACCATATCACAAATTAAATCAACTAGATTATAACTTTTCCCTGAATAATAATTCGTTTCCCTGTGCTCTCGACTTGAACTTGATCACCAGCAGTTTCCAACATGAGATAAGATAATACTCTTTTACTCTGTTCTCGATAGGTCAATGGCAAATAGGTTTCCAATTTTCAATACAATCGAATTCAATTCCTTCTCCTTTGATTGCAGTGCTGCAGAATCTTGAGGAGATGTTTCCTGTTTAGAGGGATCAGTGGTGACGGTGATGGTGGCAGGTCTCTCACGATATGGTTTATGTTTGTCCACACGTCGCAATGCATCTTGAAGTAAAAGCAGTTTTTTGTCATCGGCAATATTCTCATCGTTAATGAATTTGCTTAGATTGTCTTCAAAATGTTCGATGGGCGAGAGGACAAGTTCAAATGGTGTCAATTATAGGGTTTTGCCATTCTCTCTCTCACTAGAGAAAACTGTTTACAAGTCCTGCAATTATCGGTAGTAAAAGTGTGAAGAAGCTACCGCCTGCTTGAAGGAGCCGTTTTCTTTTAAATTTTTGTCCCTTGTTTTTACAAGCCAAGGCGCGTACAGTGGAACGATGTTGCTTTGTCTGTTGTCTAACACCTTCTGGCAGTTGAACATTGCCCACAGTTAAATTTAAACAAAGTTCAGATATTAGATTAATGAAATCACTGTCAACCCCATGTTTGAGTATAGCCTTCCTAAGCAATGGTTTTGAAGTGCTTAAAACGGAAAACAGATGCCGTTGTTCGTGTAGTTTCTTCAGTGTCATAATGGCGACTAATAGTCTTTTCTACTGTTCACCGGAAGATATACTGTAATTTCATTGTTGAAAATGTCGGTGATACACGTAGATCCTCGGGCGTGCTCTGACTAAGATCCAGCAAAATGTAACCGTAGGGCTTGCTAGTCGCCTGAGTGTACGCTGACAATAGAAATTTGGAGCGCCGGGGTATATCTGCTTATTGAGAGTTATGAGCGAGCTAGAATCACGAACGACTCGATAGATAATATAGACGGTGCAATTCAAAGCAAGGGTTCGCATACATTTGCTCTGATGAAACAGATTGTGTAGAACTAGGGTAACGGAAATGTGTTCATGATGGGAGCGAACGGTGAACAGTTGTAGCATTTTCTGTGAGAACTGTTCAATGGATTCAGCCAAATCATCAATAATCAACCACGAGTTCGATTCAATACTATTGAAAACATCAAGTCCCCGCATGAATTGTATTCGTATGGTTGTGACAATAGCTTTTATTTTATCATAGGACTCTTCTGCCAAATACTATAGCAATAGTAGATTTTTTTCGGCTTTTCCAAAAACATTTTATCACAATTTTGAATTATTCTAGCTAAAAGCGTTGTTTTCCCCGACATTGAGGGACCACACAGAAACGATCTGAAGGGTGTTTTAAAAATTGATACATGCTGCTGCTGCTGCTGTTGGGGACAACAGTCGGACTACAACTAACTGTAAATCATATGTGCTCAATGAATAAGTAGTAGCAATAATTTCCCCATGGATCTATCTATTCAAGAACAACAACAAAAACAATATTTCATGGCAGCATTTATTTCGGCACTGTACGAAAACAATATTTGCAGTCAACATGAACTGCACAACGATAAAAATAATAATAACACTTGTTCAACAAGAACAATTGACAAAATTTCTCCGGTGGTCAAAATGAAAACTCTATTTGCAGTCAACATGAACACAGGGCAATGATAACACTACAATAAAATAAACGCTTATTGTCTTTAAAAAACACTTTTCTGTACCTGACACTTTATGTACAATAAAAAAAAAAAACACTTTTTGTCCATCATCAACTTAAAACACTTTTTGTCTTTAAACACTTTTCTGTACAATAAAAAAAAAACACTTTTTGTCCATCATCAACTTAAACACTTTTCTGTACAACACTTTTTTTTTTGGTCAACTTAAACACTTTTCTATACCTGACAACACTTTTTGTACAACAAAAACACCGAAAAATACACACCCTCAGGGAACTAGAACTAGTAGCACAGTTGAGCATTATGAATTTAAAGGTGTGTGGGATCCCCCCCCCGGGACCGCGGGGCCGAAGGCCGGCCGGCCGCGGCGGCGGGACCCCCCCCCTGGGCGGCCGCGGGAAGGACCCCCCCCTCCCCCCCCCGGGAGCCGCGGGGCGAAAAACAATAGTTGTCGTCACTGCTACTGCGGGTTAGGTTAGTGGTTGAGGTTGAGGTTGGGTTAGATGAACAGTTGAGTTAAGGTGGTTAGATTGGGTGCTTGGGTTAGGTTAGTTAATTTATGTACAGGTTGAGTTAAGGTGGGTTAGTTAGATTAGGTTAATTTATCCAGACCAAGTTGATTGCGATAGTCAATGCATTCAACTCGATCTGAAATACGGTAGTGGCCGTGGGGTAGAACACTCACACCATTCTCGAGCACATAGACCTTGTCGGATATACACGACATTGCATTCTTTTCCACTCTCACAGTATAATTTCTATACTGTAGAGAGCGAATTGCAAGCACTTGTGCTCTCGGCACTAGGCTACTTTCTACACAGTCTCTGTACACGCTCATGTTGAAATTGCTCTTTACAAAGTGTGTAGGCACCCCTCTACACGCCTTCTTTTCTTCCCACTATGAGTTTCCACGCAATAGACTTTGGGGCCCGGGAACACCCCCCGGGATATCAAATCACTCCCCGTCTCTGATTTTAACATTAATAGTTGGTTGGGGGCTTGACGTTTCACCAGCTCGGGGTAGAGTGATGGATTCCAGTTGGTGAAATCCATCCGCGAGCTGATGTGCACCCCCTTTTGCAAATCACCCAATAAATCTTCAGTCCCATTTACCTTTAACAGCAGAGAATCTGTGTCCCCATAGTAAACTTGAACCTCCGCCTCCCGTGGCCATTGCACCTTGCACACATTGTAAAAGAACGACAACATGAGCTTTTTTGAAATTTCTAGTACTGAACTGCCACCTGCAATATTCTTGTTCAGTACTACATTTCGCTTTCGCCTGTGTAGAAGAACCATGCCGGCCTCTATGCTCGTGAACGACGTAAAATTGGGGTCGGCAATAATTCGTGCACACTCTAGAGGGTCAGTCACGACGTCGCAGCGAGATCTATTACGAACGCTTTCACACATTTTGCCAAACGCTGAATTTAGGATAAGCTTATACATTTCCTTCTCCACCTTTGAATTTGCCTTAGAGCGTTTATCGACAAAGGTGTCGATAAACGTTTTCAAGTAGGGTCGCTGATTGAACTGCAGGACCCTGTGTATTTTGGTGATCTTGAAGCCGTTGCTCACCATCCAGTGCAAAAGCACATGGTGAACAACGATATTCTCCTTAGGGTCCAAATCAGCAATCAGTTTCTGTTTAGAGGGAGTCCAGTGCATCCCCATATCCTCAACCAATGAACGATTGTAGGGGCTCAGAGAGTCCCTGCTCACCGGCCGATTGATACAGGGAAAGACAAAATCTTTGACTGAGTCGTGAAGCGCCAGCGGAATGTGACCATCAACTTCAAAGAACCATCCTTGTGGCCCATTTTCCTCGACGGTGGTAATGTCGGGGAACTCACAAGGATTCTCAAGCCATTGATAGTTCCCACACGGCAAAGAGTAGTTGGACATTGCCGAGGGGTACAATGAGTTCATGTCCAAGAACACTGCATTTGACTTTGCACCGGTGCTTTGTCCGCTCGGATCGGTTGATAAGACGCGGTCCCCATGAAAAACATACCCTCCCCTCATTGAACGCTCTACAAAAAGGTGCTGATCTACATCGGTGATTAGGCCTATTTCCTCCCTGCTAATTTTTAAAATTAAATCCCATCACTAAATGGGGGTGTAGAAAAATAATAACCTATATCTAACCGAACTCTGAATAGATCTGGTCTGTGTTCTTACAGACTATATCCAACAAAGTTAGAACGTCACTGGCCAAGTACAGTCTACAATAATCCCACCCATTTTTACAATCCCCCTTGGACCACACCTTCTTGGCAAACTCATACTCCTCGGCTGTGCATTCACTGTTGGTCAGTGAATTGTAAAAAAGCTTCAATTGGAGGTAGTTTCTCCTCACTTAAGCGAGCGCCAGAGCAGTAATAATCGTATGCGTATATACCTTTGCAGGTCAACAGGTCATACATTTCACTGTCTGGAAAGTGCTGTTTTAAGCAAGGGAAAGCTATCAAAATTGTCGCTTTTTTGCACTTGAATCAATTGACTCAATGCCTTGGGGAAAAAACTAAAGGAATCTAAAAACCTGATTTTATTCCAACACGTATGCCCATTATCCACTACCTGCCATTTCAGCTCGAGAAGCAGCAACTTCTCAGCTGATTTGGGAATTATGTTATAGGTAAATGAACTATTTACCCATGGACAATCTACTCCCCCTCCCTCCCTGTGCATACGTGCCAGTGCCGGTAAAATAAATTTCAAATCATAATTGGAATTATGAATTAAAACAGGGATAAAAAAAAACTGCTGGCTAACATTTAAATTACACGATTGATGCGCAACCCCTCTAAAATTACTATCCCCCGAGGATATTTCCTGCCACAAGTGATTATGATCTCTGACTTTTCCCCCCCCCCCCACGTTTCCCTTTAGTCCCCTTATCCCCCTCCTCTGCAAACTCCCCCTTACAAACCCAACATATTTTATGATTTTTAATCGCGAGACGATCCTCTGCAGACAACACCATTGGATAATGCGTATTTCTCAAACGAGAAATAGCAGCATTAGCCGTGCCAATCAGTTTAGTCAGTGCCTTGTCCATGCACTCATCTCCCTCATCCAATGTTTCAACTATTTCTAACAACCGCATGGTGTTAGAACTGTCTCTTTGCGCGTGGGCGTAGGACACTGCAATAGCCTGATGTTCTTTGACTCGGTTTGGATATTGGGGGTCATTCACCTCCACCAGCTTAGCTTCACAATCCAAAGATATTTTGTTGCACTGGAGAAGGGTGTTTTGGAAATTTTTGAAGCGTAAAATAGCCCTATCCCCTGAAACCGTTTCCACTGTCTGGTAGCCGTGGCGGCTACAATGCCTCATATGATTTTGTAACTTTAGTTCAGTCCAAAATCTAGAGAGGCATGTTGGACAGTAGAAACGGGTCCCCCTAGTCTTACCCTCCCTCAGAACTCTACTAATGTCAGTGATAGGGTTAAAATGACCGATTGTGTTCGGTTGACTAGGTGGCGTGTAAAGCAACCAAACCCAGTGTTTACCAAATCAACTGAGGGACCCCTTACGGGGAAAAACCACCCCCTTCTTTTTTTAAACGAACCCCATCTTCAAATTCTGTTTCGTATTGTACCACAGTAACGCCAATATTTAAGTGGGCATTAGCCCTTTCAAAAATATCAATGGATCGAAGCGTTACTGGGTATTTCCCCTCTAAACAAGAAAAATCTACAATGGGGAAAGTGGATCCCTCCTTCCCATGTACAGCCCAATTGTCTAAATTCTTCTTGCTAGCGTCCCGAGCTAGAGGCTCGAATGCTGATATGAGGAAAGCATATCTGAAACACATATGACCTGTTTCAAAACAAATCCGCTGGACACCTTTACAACCCTCTAGATCTGGATTATATTTTAAAACTACTGACCCCTCAGACCCTGCCCCCCTCTTAAAATAAAATATTTCTTAAATTTACATATATTTACGCTTAAATTTTCAACAAAAAAAACTACTGAGCCACTCCCATTTTCATTAAAGTTCTCGAGATGCGTTATAATTTGATCGACCCAATCCATGAAAACACCCCCAAAATTTTCTAAATTTGAATAAACCAAACGCATCTCGGAATGTACATAATGATAATAAACCTCGCTTTTTCCCTCATTTAAATAAAAACCTTTAGAACAATGGAGACCTTAATTGAATCCCTACCCCCCCACAACTGAATTTGATTCTCCAGAAGTGCAAGAATTTTATCTACATAGTTGTGTACAATTTCTACAGGGTCAAAAACAAAATTACCACACAAAAGCGAATTAAAAGGGTCACCAAACGATGCAGTGAAAACAACTATATTATTTAAAATTCTGTTGGACAGCTGAAAGTCCGGGAGAGTTGTACCCCCCCCTCCCCCTCTTGTATATTACCCCCTCCCCCAAGCTGTTCAACAATATCAGGCGAATGCTCCACTTCAGTTGTTCGAAGTGGAGTCGTTATGGTATCGGAGGTTGGAGGGTTCCCTGTTAATTCCCGGGTAAAATCGTCTAAACTTTGCAATGTGTTTGGACTCAAGTCTACCAGCTCAACTGCGCTATAATCAACATTTAAAAAATCACCTAAAAACTCGTCAATATTATCTGGAATTTGATGTAAATCATCCCATAGTGAATTGTTGGGGAGCTCCACGTGTGCCTCCTCTCCTTCTCCAACTGACGAGCAGGGGGGAGATGGCGAGTATGGAACCAATGCTCGTCCAATCTATAAATGAAAAAATAGCTTATTTTCAAAGTGTTCAAATCATCCCCTACTGCTTTTAAATTTGGATTATTATTGCTTAATAACATTTGGTTAATACAACTGAAGATAATCTAAGATATGACATAGAAGGCGACAATTTGTTCGTTTATTTTCAGTGTTCAATTTTTTTTTTTTTTTTCGCGGCACTTTCCCGCAGCGCTTCTCGCAGCGCTTCCCGTGGCGCTTCTCGGGCCCACATCGCTTCCCGCGATGCTTCTCGGGCCCGCATCGCATCCTGTGTTGCTTCCCTGGCCCACGGCGCATCCCTGTGGCGCTTCCCTGGCCCGTGGCGCATCACTATGGTGCTTCCCTGGCCCGTGGTGCATCCTGTGGCGCTTCCCCGCCCCACAGCGCTTCCCGCAACGCTTTCCCCGCCCCACAGCGCTTCTCGGACCCGCGGCATATCTTATATTAGTATAAGATATTTACAGTCTAAAACATCTTATGACATAGTAGGTTTTGTGATTTTGTTCAAACAATTCCACCAAATAAAATTTCATATTAATACTCTTTATCTGCTCTGTGGAAAAAAAAAAACATGATTTGAAAAGGATAGCCATCTCCTGTCATGATACACAACTCATTCAGATATAAAAGTTTTTTTTATAATATTTGTAGAGGCAAGGTGAACCATTCGTTTATATCGCAATAGAAATTACCCAAACCTTACTATGACCAGAATATAGTGCCTTTTTTGGCTTCACTAATCTAATTTAGCAAAAGGGTGAAAACATGACATAGTAGGTTTTGATTTTGTTCAAACAATTCCTCCAAATAAAATTTCATATTAATACTCTTTATCTGCTCTGTGGAAAAAAAAACATGATTTGAAAAGGATAGCCATCTCCTGTCATGATACACAACTCATTCAGATATAAAGTTTTTTTTTATAATATTTGTAGAGGCAAGGTGAACCATTCGCTTATATCGCAATAGAAATTACCAAACCTTACTATGACCAGAATATAGTGCCTTTTTTGTCTTCACTAATCTAATTTAGCAAAAAGGGCGAATGCATGCACTTGATGTGATTCAAAAAGGGAGAACATTATATTTCCTTTGGGGAGAAAAAATCTTTCAATATTCCCGTTGAGATATACTTTTACGCAGTGTTCGAAAATGTTGCATGTAGAAAAGGCCCCTATAAAAGTTGGATGAAATCGATAGATATTTCTATAACTAGAGGTAAAAATGCTTACATTTTTATATCTCGGCTGCACTTGGGTGCCAGATGGCCCGGGTAGCGAGTGTTGGAGGGTGGAACGGAACGGCGTCGCTATGTTCCTGTGCGACTTGGTCGGCTATTTCACGATCTTGCATGGATGAGCCGGCAGGGTTCTCCATATTATAGAAGAAGCCATCCACTCTTTTCGGTTTTTGACCGGACTGTATGGTGGCTGCCTCGTCCACTTTTGCTTTCTTGGGTGGAGGGGGTATGCATTCTTCACAATTGTCCTTAAAAAGAAGGGAAAAAATTAGTATCTAAATAATTTGCCCCCTTTTTTTTACGGAAAGAAAGTTAGTACCCTCATCCATGCAATTTTGTTTAGTTTATCACTAAGAAAGCAAAAAGTAAAAAAATTTCGTGAAATATACTATTGCATCCTTTTTGAATCTGAGAATTACGGTCCACTGAGCCGTTCAAAAGCCGGCCTAGTTTGTATATTTTATCACACCCCCAGAAAAAGAGACCATGGAAAATAACCCCACGGAAAAATATCCCTGAGAAAAGTAATGGAAAAATACCCCCTCCCCCCCACCGAAAGATATCGCATCCTTTTGAATCTGAGAATTACGGCTCACTGAACCGTTCAAAAAGCCGGCCTAGTTTGTATATTTTATCACACCCCCAGAAAAACAGCCCACGGAAAATAATCCCCACGGAAAATATCCCTGAGAAAAAGACATGGGAAAATATCCCCTCCCCCCACCGAAAGATATCGCATCCTTTTGAATCTGAGAATTACGGCTCACTGAACCGTTCAAAAGCCGGCCTAGTTTGTATATTTATCACACCCCCAGAAAAACAGTCCACGGAAAATAACCCCCACGGAAAATATCCCTGAGAAAAAGACATGGGAAAATATCCCCTCCCCCACCACCCGAAAGATATGGTAAAAATGCTATTCAATTTACACAACAACGTAAAAAAATTTCGTGAAAATATACTAATTGCATCCTTTTTTGAATCTGAGAAAGAAGAATTACGGCTCACTGAACCGTTCAAATGCCGGCCTAGTTTGTATATTTATCACACCCCCAGAAAAACAGACCACGGAAAATAACCCCACGGAAAAATATCCCTGAGAAAAGTCATGGAAAAATATCAAGGTTAATTAACAATAATCCCTCTTTTCACGCGAAACTGTTTTTAATTCGATGTGAAAAACTAACCTCAGAGAAACCTTTTTTGGTTAAGCCGCTATCCAAATTCTTGTATATTTACTAAAGCCGGATGTACTCTAAAGGGATGTCAGTAATTATCAGCTATTTAAATTGTTGCGAGAAATCTGTAAGTCAAAGCCATAGCGATGAAAACACTATATTAAGGGAATGACAGAAAGTTGACAGTTGCATTTAGATAAGATATGGAATTTATCAAAAACAGAATTATGGTCGTAAACAGAGGGGGAAGGAAGGATGGGGTTTACATAACGAAAAAAAAGAGCGTATTTTACGCTTTTTATCGAGTATAAACATCATATAGTGGCGTTTGTATAGGGGGGGGGGGGGTGGTTTTACCCGAATATAGTAGAGGGTAACCACGGAGAACAATTTTATTTTGAAAATAAAAAATGAAAACAGAACTTACATTGCTAATTGTGGCTGCCAAGGCATCAACTTCATCAATAATTTCACGTGTTCTATCCATTGTGTTCTGGAACTTTCTGATAATTTAATCCCATTGCATGCCCGTTATATATGAAATCTCAAGGGTGAATTGTTATGTAACGGGAAAATCATATGTAAGCACGTCTCTGATTGGCTGAGAAGGAGGATGTATCCGACTCGATGATTGGCTGAGAAGGAACACGTGATCTAACTGTTTCCTGTTCCAGGAAAACCTTGACATTCACCCCTAGCATGCACTTGTCCAAAACAACAATAATAAATAAATCCCTCAGGCCTAAAGATTGAAGAAACCTTAATGTTTCTTAATTCCCCCTTCGTGAATCAATAATTCCCCCTAGCGATTATGTAAATCAAGTTCTCAGGCCAGGCTAGCCAAACAAACAATGAAGCCATGTTTGTTTCTTAATTTCCCCTTCGTGAATCAATAATTCCCCTAGCGATTATGTAAATCAAGTTCTCAGGCCAGGCTAGCCCAAACAACAATGAAGCCATGTTTGTTTCTTAATTTCCCCTTTGTGAATCAATAATTTCCCCTAGCGATTATGTAAATCAAGTTCTCAGGCCAGGCTAGTCGAGAAAAACATCAAATAAATCGACCTTGGAAAAAGAGGTCATTGAGCCCATTACGTAATCTTTCTCCCTAGGGACTCTATGCCCATATTGTTTCATAATTCCCCACGCTCGTGAATCAATAATTCTCCCATCGATTATGTAAATCACCCCTCATGTCAATCGCACGTGGCCAAACAACAACAGATCGATTGACCTTGACACACCCCCCTCGATTAGACTCGATCGATAATCCTTGAATAAATTATGTCCCGTCAGCATTATGTAAATCACCCCTCATGTCATTCGCACGTGGCCAAACAACAACAGATCGATTGACCTTGACCCCGATTAGACTCGATCGATAATCCTTGAATAAATTATGTCCCGTCAGCATTAAACTAAATTGTAGATGGCAGCACGGTGTTCGTTCTGTACCTCATGATAGGGTTCTACTAGCGCTATAGCGCTGCCTATGATTTTTTGTCTCGAGATTTCACTTATACAGCACTGGAAGTGTCGATTAGACCAGGTAAGCTCCCCCCCTCTAATATTCAGTCTATGGGTGCCTATGGACAGACACAGAGTGTATTGGACTTGTATAATTTGGGCTATATATTTGCACATTACGGGTAGTGTTGGGTAGGTTAGAGGCGATGTCAAAATGCTTTACTCTCATCCCCTCACCCTAATTTGCAAATATATAGGCTAAATTCTATTATTATATAAACTAAACACGGGCGCCCATAAGAGGGGGGGGCAGGGGGCGCCCGCCCCCTGGCTGAATGATGTTGCCTTATTTTTATATTTTTGTTCTGAGATTTCTATTATATAGCATTAAAAGTGCCAATTAGACGAGGTTTGCCCCCCCCTGGAATTCAGCTTATGGGCGCCCATGAAACTAAAGGTTATATGATGGGTATTTCATTAGAATTAACCTAACTTTACTTCTTGAGGGTTTACGGTATTGTTCTGTTAGCTCGAAGCCACGCGATATATTGTATAGTGAAGATGCTAATTAAGATAGTCAAACAGGTTCAATCAACTGAGAAATCATATGCCGAGATTGCAAAAAGTGGTTTCTCACTGCGTTTACAATATTTAAACTTTAGGTTTTTGTGGTTTAGGGGGAAGAAGTTACTTAGGTTAGGTTAGGTTACGTATTTAATATATGCTAGGCCTTACCCCCGCCCCCCTGATTTGAAAATATATAGCCGAAATTCGTTTCTTAACTATTATATCTTTTTATCCTGTTTTATTTTATTAGCATTAACCAAACTTGACTTCTTGCGTGGGTCCCATCAAATAGAACAGTACCCTTTTTTATATTGAACCCTGAAATTTCTTTATTCATCATCCCCCCCCAAAAAAAAAAATTACGGGTATGTTCCTAGAGTATGAATTCTCAGAGTTTTCATACGTCATGTTAGTGGTATATTATTCATTATACAGAACCAAGACTTCCTTAATTAGGGACCGACTTTCCAGATAAAAATTCCCTGTAAATAAATTGGGCACCGTTCTAAAGTATTGGAAACACGAGAATGCGACTCGAGAAAAGCAGTGACCAGATATCTATTACCCGGTAACTACCTATCTGACGCTCAACAAGGGTTTCTCACTCCAGGAAACTATATTTAAAACTTTAGTTTTTTGGGGTTTAGGGGGAAAAAGGTACCTAGGTTAGGTTAAGTTCCGTATTTAGTAAATGCTCTGCTTTACCCACCCCCCCTCCTAATGCGTAAATATACAGCCCAAATTTATTGATAAACTGTTATATTTTCATCCTATTTTGTTTTATTTCATTAGAATTAACCTAACCTCACTTCTCGTGTGTGTTTCCC